>JAJPUD010007957.1:0-37548 GCA_023553655.1 Myrmecobius fasciatus | reverse complement strand
GAATAAATTATGGTATATGAATGTTAGGGAATATTATTGTTCTGTAAGAAACAACCAGCAGGACGATTTCAGAGAAGCCTGGAGAGACTTGCATGAGCTGATGCTGAGTGAAATGAGCAGAACCAGGAGATCATTATACACAGCAACAACAATATTACATGATGATCAAATCTGATGGACATGGCTCTCTTCAACAATAAATGTTTCAAACCACTTCCAATTGTTCACTGCAGAAAACTATATACACCCAAAGAGAGGGATGTGAAATGTGGACCACAACATAACATTCTCATACTCTTGATTGATGTTTGCTTACATTGTGTTTCCTTTATCTGATATGTCCCATGGGACATAAACTGATCTTTCCTAATCCATTATTCGCTACTAATTTTTCCAATTTTGCTAGTAAATTGAGTACATCACTTAAATGGCATCACCTTTTAGGATTTTAAATAGCTCAGCTAGAATTCTATAACCTCTACTATCCATATTGTTAGCAATATTCTTTAAGATCCAATAAGAATGGGGCAGTTAGGTAGCACAGTGGATAGAGCACCAGCTCTGAAGTCAGGAGGACCTGAGTTCAAATCTGGTTTCAGACACTTAACATTCCCTAGCTGTGTGACCCTGGGCAGTCACTTAACCTCAATTGCTTCAGCAAAAAAAAAAAAATCCAATAAGAATGATTTCATTCTCCAGGATGTCTGACTCTAGATCAGTAATCACACTATTGTGATTACTGGTAATATTGAGATTGAGATTTTTCTTGTATAATTCTTGGGTGCATTTTTGTTACTTCTTATTAAAATCCCCAACTTCATTTTTTTCTTTTATCATGCCAATTTTTGCATGAAAGGTTCTCTTGTTATCTCCAATATTCTTGAAGTGATTGCTTGTCTTTCCCATTCTATTGTTTTCTTCTATTTCTGTGCACTACATATTTAAGGAAACCTTATATCTCCTTACTATTATCTAAATTTCTGCATTCAGTTGGGAATATCTTTTTCTTTCTCCTTTCCTTTTCTCTTTCTTTGATTCTTCAGCTATTTGTAAAGCTTCAGCAGACACTCATTTTGCTTTCTTGCTTTTCTTTTTCTTTGTTATTTTTTTTTTTTTTTTGTTACTGTCTCTGGTACAATATGGTGAACTTTTGTCCATAGCTCTTCAGGCACCCTTTCTATTAAATATATCTTTTAAATCTATTCATCACATATACTTCATATTCAATGGGTCATATTTAGGTCATTTAGGTTATTTAGGTCATACCTATTTGGCCTCCTGGTTTTTCCTACTTTCTTTACTTCAAGTTTGAATTTTCAGTAAGAAGCTCATCTGATTCACATTAAGTTCCTGGTTTTGTTTTAACTGACTGTATAAAGCTTTTCCACCTCTGGTTGCAAAGTATATAATCAATAGGATTTTGATATTGACTATTTGTTAATGTCCATGTATAGAGTTGCCATTGGGTTCCTGATAAAGTTTTTGTTATGGCAAGCAAGTTATCTTGACAAAACTTCATTAGTCTCTGCCTTGCTTCATTTTTTGTTTTTTGTTTTTTGTTTTTTTTTTTTACTTCAAGGCCTTATTTTCTCTTATTATAATTACTTTTTGATTTTCTATTTTTGAATTCTAATCCCCATGGGGCAGCTATATGGTACAGTAGATTGAACACCTGCCCTGGCTTGAGGAGGTCTTGAGTTAAAATCCAACCTCATACATTTAACATGTCCCATCTGTGTGTCCCTGGGCAAGTCACTTAGCCCCAGTTGCCTCACCACTCTTCTCAAAAAAAGACATAGAATTCTAATCCCCTATGATGAATGTGACATCTTTTTGTTATAATTTTTCATAGAACTGATTAACTTTGGTCTCTGGCCTCAGTGATTAGAACACAAACATATTACTATGGTGCTTGGATTTAAAAAGATGTCATTCTATCGTTTTTGAGTTATTACCCAGTACTGCTTTTCTCACTCTTGTATTTATTAGGAATTCTATTTCTTCTCAGGGATTCTGTCCTGAAGTAGTATATGTAACGATGACTGAATTAAATGTACTCATTCCCATCATTTGATGTTCACTGACAACAAAGTTGTTAATGTTTAATCTTCCCATCTCTTGTTTGACCACATCTAATTAGATATATAACAACACAATAATCAAGGTCTATAGTAATCTAGTATTTGAGAAACACCTACCCTCCAGTTTCTAGAATAAGAACTCACCAGTTAACAAAAAATTCTGGGAAAACTGGAAAATAATATATCAAAAATTCAGCATAGAACTACATCTCATATCCCATATTAAAATAAGGTCAGAATGGGTACATGACTTGATCATCAAGGATGATGCCATAAACAAATTAGGAGAGGATAATTTGCCTTTCAGATCTTTGGAGAAGGGAGGAATTTATGATCAAAGAAGAACTAAAGTACTTTATGAAAGACAAAAAGGACAACTTTTATTACATTAAATTGAAAAGGTTTTGCACAACCAAATCAACAGAAACAATATTAAAAGGGAAATACAAAGCTGGGAAAAATTTTTGAAAGCCAGTGTTTCTGACAAAGGTCTTATTTCTAAAATATATAAAGAATTGTATGAAATTTATAAGAATACATTCCCCAATTGATAAATGGTCAAAGGATTTGAACAGACAATTTTCAGGTGATAAAATTAAAGCCATCTTTAGTCATATAAAAATGCTCTAAATCAATATTGACTAGAGAAATACAAATTAAAACAACTCTGAGGTAACATTTCACACCTCTCAAATAGACTAAGATAACAGGAAAAGAAAATGATAAATGTTGGAGGGAATGTATGAAAAATGGGACACTAATACATTGTTGGTGGAGTTGTGAAATGATCTAACCATCCTGGAGAGCAATTTGGTACTATGCCCAAAGGCCTATCAAACTGTGCATACCCTTGGAACAAACAGTTGTCAGTACTGGGACTGTAACCAAAAGAAATCATAAAGAAGGGAAAAGGACCCAAATGTGCAAAAATTTTTGTAGCAGCCCTTTCTGTGGTCGCAAATAATTGGAAAATGAGTATATGCCCAATATTTGGGGAATGGGTGAGCAAGTCGTAATATATGAATGAAATGGAATATTATTGTTCTATAAAAATGATGAATAAGCTGATTTTAGAAAGACGTGGAAAGATTCTCACTATATGATGCTGAGTGGAACAAACAGAATCAGGAATACATGGTACACAAAAACAGCAAGAATATGTGATGATCAAATAGGAAAGATTTGGTTCTTCTCAGTGGTTCAGTGATCCAAGGCAATCCCAATAGACTTTGGATAGAAAATGCCATCTGCATCCAGAAAAGGAACTATAGAGATTGAACATATATCAATACATGTTATATTCATATCTTTTTTTCCTTCTCCTGTGGCTTTTCTCTTTTGTTGTGATTTTTCTCTCCCAACATAACTCATAAAGCAATGTGCATTAAAAATAAATAATTTTTTTAAAAAAGGAAATTGCATTCTCTCATTTTGTCTGGTTATAAGTAGAGTGTTTTTGAGGGCTAGTGAGCTATAAATTGAATAGTTTCTTACCCAAAGCAAGACTTGAACCTGAAAATAGCATTTTTATATGAAGCATATTTGAGGATGATATGAACTATGGACTGAGAAAAAAAAATCCCCAGTAGCTCTCATTTAATACTGGGAGCATAGAGAGAGCTGTTCCCACAAAAATCTCCTAATTTTACTAGAAACAAAGAGTAAAGTGATCCTTTTTAGCATGTTTCCTCTGTGGTCCTCTTTGTAAACCTAGAAGACAGAATTAAAGTATGTATTATGAATATAACTGATTTGAAAGTTGAGCCACTTAAAGCGTTTAAAGATGACTAAACAAATTTATAGGTTTTAACAAAGTTTTTTTTTCCCACAGACCATAAATTAGGCAAAGCAATAGAACACTTCTTTATAACTGATGCAATGTCTTTCATAAAACATGTCTCTTCATTAAAAATTTCAATACTTTAGATGAAAGAGGTCTAAGAAAGAAATGAAAAATAGGTGAATATCAAAGCCTTCATTTGCAGAGGTCTGACAGTATTCCTAATTTGATAAATGGTTAATTTGCTATATCAAAGTCTATCTACTAAATTATAAGAATGTTTAATTTTTTTTTTTAAATTTTGATCCTAATTTTAATTAGGGTTATTGGGTAACTTGGGTGGTAATGATAGAAAAATGCCTATCACTAAAAATGCACACATTTTAAAAAATAAGATAAAGGAAGAAAAATCCAGGTACAATTCATAGCAGGAAAATGGTGAAAACTTTCTCAAATGTCTATCCAAACTATAATATACTTCCTAATTGATACAATCTTTGTATTAGAGGTTTGTGTCTCCAGAGATATGCCTCAATAAATACTCAATTTAGTGAAACCAGTAGGAAGAGACTGAACTGTGATAAGTATTAACCTTACAAATATATCTGGAAAAACTTCTGTTTAGATGAATAAAAAAGTAACACATTTTGTTTATATAACAGCAAGTCATTATCTAGTATGAAATGGTATCTTATAAAAATACATCATTTAGAATTTTAAAATGAGAAGAGCTCTAATATTTTATGTTTACCTATTGCCATTGTGAGATTTAACCGTAAGTATCTCATCATACCGAAAAAGAGGGATGGAGAAGTAATTAAAATACAAGAATAGATTTCTAAGACATAATAAGATGGAAAGTACAAACATTACATTAAAACATCCTTTAAGACTTTAAGATCATGATTGTAAACCAGTCACTGTACTCAAGAATGTGCTTTGGAAACACAAAAAAATAATTGAAAAGTCCTTGCCTTAAAATGGAAGAGTAAAATCATATATAAGTACATATAAATATGAAAAATTTGTAAAATGTATAAAAATAGATTTGAGAAAGATCACAGTAAAAGAGATAGAATCAGGGAATGCTTCTTGGAGAAGCTAGTGTTTGCTTACTGTGTTATGTCTCCTTGTCAAATGCTTTCCTGAAACCCAGATATGTTTGTAGCATCTTATTCATTCCAGTCTGCTGATATTATTCACAAAAGAAATTTAAATAAATCTGGCATAATGGTTAGTAAAATGTGATTTAGTGATATGTTTTATCATTTTTCCACCTAGTAAAGATTCACTTTGTTACATGAGGTATATATACAGAAGAGAAAGCACGTTTAGTAAATTTTAACAAATATATTTTAATTGAGATTCTCTTACAACTTTTATAATTTTTCTATGGTTCAATACTGACAAATATTTCTGCTTTGGTAGATGAGTAGGTGACCACAATGGATAGAGCACCAGCCCTGAAGTCAGGAGGACTGAGTTCAAATCTGACCTCAGACACTTAACACTTCCTAGCTTTATGACCCTGGGTAAGTCATTTGGCCTGAGCTTCTATGTTATGAGTGTCTCATCTAAAATAGTTTATAAAAAGAAATTTTTTTCTGTATAATCTCCTGGCTCATTAAAGTTCTGCTTTAAGAGAACAATTTGGCTAGTTATTTGTTGATGATTTTAACACCAAAAATATGGTAAAGCTATCTTCTCCTGAATCTTGTGGCTATTCCTTTTTCACCAGTTTTGCCTCTTCTCTTTTCAGCCTCTGCCAAACAGGTTTGCTAATATGAGACTCACAAGCATTGACAGTTGACCCAGAAATACCTTTCTCAGAAGTACTTATCTTTCTTTAGGAAGTAATTTCAGATCAAACTATATAAAATAGTGGTAGATTTCTGTCTTCGAAATTGTCCTGACTATGTCCCCAAATACAAAAAATTAAATTAATTTTAAATTACTTTAAAATAAGTGCATTGACAGTAGGAGAAATGGGGTTTTTGAGAAACAATTCTCATAGAATTATGTAATTCTAGAGGAACCATAATCACTTAAGAAGGCCTAGTTTGAACACAGGCGCTAGAATTTTAACCATGATGGTGTACAGGTTCAGTCCTTGCCTCTTTCCCAACCTTTAACTTGCAAATCCAACTACCCACTAGACATCTCAAATTGGAAGTCTTAGAGACAATGTTATCAATTTAGACAACTTAAACTCTATATGTATAAAACTGAATTGATTACATGTATTTCCCCAATCCTCCCTTCTCCTTAAAATCTCTTTTATTGTTAATGCTATCATCACTTTTTGATCCCCTTAGCTATCAAACTGATCTTAAAATGCAGATCTGACCATATTACTCTCCTTTTTAATGAACTTTAGTGACTTATTACCTCCAGATAAAATATAAAATGTTTCATTTGACTTTTAAAATCCTGCACCTGAGGTGTTAAATAGAAACAGACAACTACAGATTGACAAATTCACTTAGAAAGCCACATATGTTTTGGTTTTGGGGGGCTTTTGTGTGTGTGTGTGTGTCTGTGTGTCTGTGCGTCTGTGTGATGAACATTTCTCGATTACATTTTTTTTTTAATCTGGTTCCAGTACTATTAAAGAGTTCTTGGCTAAACTGCTTTGCATAACCTGTTCCTTCGTTATCCTAGTGTCTTCCTTTTGAGACCACCCTCAACAATTTATTCTCAGACAATTTGTTTGTATAATAGATTATTAGCAAGTAACAGTCACTGTTGTTTTTGGCTTTCTTCTTATGCTTGATTCTTAGCACAATTCCTGATAGAAAGTAAGTACTTAAGAAAAGTTACTTAATTGACAACCATGGGAAAATACAATGAATGATTAAATATGTAGTATATAGCTTATTCTGAACCTCTTAAATTTCTGGTGTCAAGATTATTGAGGCAGCTATAATTAGAACGGAAGATTTCTGAGATTCAGGGGAAGATTTTAGGCTACACTTTGTGATTAAAATAATGTTTTAGCTTCCTTAGACTAAATCTAAAGAAAATTTCTATAATTTAGGAATCTTAAAAATTCATTCATTCAATAAGTATTGTAAAAGAGTATTTTGTATTCTGAGTTATTTAAGTAAATTATTTAAAATTATAAAAAGAGAAAAATACAAAGGAATTAGTATAATTTTTGAATATGCTATTTTTAATCCAAAAGTTTAATAAATTTAAATTACTTGTCACAATATGATGACCAAAAGAGCCCAGAAAGGACTTTACTCAATAAGAATTTGGCATACTTCTCAATTAGAGATGGCTGCCAGAATATGGATAGACATAAATATAAATAGATGGATACACACACACACACACACACACACACACACACACACACACACACACACATATATATATATATATATATAATATGCCAGGTTAAAATATAATTTTCTCTACAGAATGATAAATAATTACAATTAGTACTGTCTAATACAATAAAGATAAGCAAAAAGAAAAATTTATTTAAATAAAGAATGAAAGTCATTTCAAGAAGACTTAAACATAAATTGAAAGATAATGACAAAGAGAAAAAAAACTAGGAAAAATATAGCATATCTTTTAACAGTTTTCTCTACCCTCCCTCCCCAAAAAAGAAAGAAAATGAGAACCATAATTAGAAGACACTAATTTTAGAGTTCTTAAGATGCTTATACAGCAGAAATAAAATTGACTAAAGAAAACAAAGACAAATATAGTCACCAGATTGGATCAAGCTTACAATGAGGAGATCCATGATGGGAAAGACACAATTGTAATATATAAGGCATATTGTGAGAGAAAGATAGCAAAAGGCAAGAGAAAATTGTAAACTTTGTTAATAGCTTTTGAAAAAAAAAACAATTAGAAAAAGATGGTGGAGTGGCTTAAGCTCCCATAGTTCCCACAAAAACCACATGAAATCAAGCTTCTGAACAGAGTCTGATAGATTGAAACCCTTCTCCAACTCAAGATAGATTGGAAGGACTTCAAGAAAAGTCAGTCTTTCTGGGGTGAAAGGGGAGTTCAGCTCAGCTCAGCTGGAGTGTGGAAAAAGTAGTGAAAGATTCTTAAACACAGCAAATCATTAATTAAGACCCTTGGTCCTAGCTCAGTCATCAAGCAAATCAGGCAGAAGGCCCCCAGTACCTGTTTAGAAGGCAAATTATGGGAAACCAGGTTGTTTTCCGGAAAGAACGGGTAAAGTTACCTTCTACTAGGAGCAAAATACCAAAAGCAATGGGCCACTATGCTCAAAGCAAAGGCTCAGAACTGCACAAGAAGCTTGGGACAGTGTTCCCTTTACCCCAGGAGCAAAATTCGATCTTAAAAGTAGAAAAAAGAGGAAATACCAAAAGAAAAGAAAGAAAATTAGCAAGAAACAAAAAATAACCTTGATTATAGAAGGGTACTATGGTGACAGGGAAGACCAAAACACCAATTCAGATGAGGACAAAATTTCCACAGAGGAAATCTCTAACAGTGATATGAACCTCAAAGAAGCTTCTTGGAAGTGGTTATAAAAGACTTTAAAAGGCAAATGAAAGAAGTAGATAAAAATGAGAAAATGAATGTATATAAGAGAAAGTCAATAGCTAGGAAAAGGAAGACAATTATTTAAAAAAAGACAATTGACCAAATGCCAAAAAAAAATACATTGAAGATAATAACTTCACAAGTAGAATTAAATGTAAAAAAATATACAAAAGCTAAGTGAAGAAAATCACATTAAAAACTACAATGAGGCAAATGAAAGTGAATTACCCTATGAGACATCAAGAATCAAACTAAAAACAAATGAAAAAAAATGGAAGAAAATGGTAATACCTCATTGGAAAAACAGCCTATTTGGAAAATAAAATGAGAAAACACTATTTAAAAATTGTTTGTCTGTCTAAAGGCCATGATAAAAAAAGAATCTGGATAACATTTTTCAAGAGATCATCAAGGAAAATGGTCCCAAATATTCTAGAAACAGCAGGGAAAATACTCATTGAAAGAATCCATCAATCACCTTTTGAAAGAGATCCCACAAGAAAAACCCCAAGAAGCATTAATGTAAAACTTCAGAACTACAATCTCAAGGAAATAATAGTGCAAGCTGCCATACAAAAACAAATCAAATTTCAAGGAATAACAGTCAGTATTACCCATATTTACTGCAAAAGCAGGTTTTATAGTGAATTTTTATGTTAAAAGATCAGAGAATGTGGAATAACATATTCCAGAAAGCAAAGGACCTGTGGTTATAACCAAGAAATAATTATCCAGGGAGACCAACCTGGGAGGGGGAAGGGGAAGGTGATGGATCTTCAGTGAAGTAAGAGACTTTCAGTCATTTCTATTGGAAAAAATAGAATGAAATAGAAATCTACAAACACAGAACTTGAAAAGCATAGAAAGATCAATGGGGGAAATATATATTATTTAAAGGTTACATCCTTAGTTGGGAAAATGATATAGGTAACTCAAACCGTATCTATTACTGGGGCAGGCAGAGAGGAGTATCACATGGACACAGGGTATGGTTGTGAATGGATTCTGATGTGATGACATCAAAGAAGAAGACATTAAGGGGTGGAAAATGCTCTGTATTAGAAGAGGGAAGGAGATATATAATGGTACAAACTAGATCCCATGAAAAGACCTATTACAATAGAGGAAATAAGGGAGGGAGATGAGCATTGTTGAAGCTTGAGCTCATCAATTTTGTCTCAAAGAGAGAATAACTTAATCAGTTGGTTATACAAATTTATTTAACATTATAAAGAAGAAAAGAAAGAAGAAAAGGGAGGGGCTGGTTAGAAAGGAGGATGGAAGGACTTAGAAAAAAAGGTAAGAGAATGGGGGAGAGGGTGATAGAAGATAAGATAGTGGATGGGCTGGGTCAAAAAAAGGAAACATTCCTGAGGAAAGGGTAAAAATAGAGAAGAAAATTATATAAAGGGGATAAAATAGGATGGAGGGAAATACAGAGCTGGTAAGCATAATTGTGAATTTAAGTGGAATGAACTCTCCCATAAAATGGAAGTAAATAGCAGAGTGGATTAAAAAACAGTATCCTACAATATGTTGTTCACAAGAAACACATTTGAAACAGAGACATATATAGAGAGTAAAGGAAAATTTCTGGAGCATAATTTATTATGCTTCAGCTGTTGCAAAAAAAAAGCAGGCGTAATAATTCTGATCTCAGATAAAGCCAAGTAAAAACAGATTTAATTAAAAGGGATAAGGAAGTATGTATTGTTACAGGGTACCATAAACAATAAAGTAGTATGGATACTAAATGTATATGCACCAAGTGGTAGAGCATACAAATTCCTTGAAAAGAAATTTAAGACGGTTAGAGGAAGAAATAGAGAGCAAAATTATATTAGTGGGGGATGTCAACCTTCCTCTTTCAGAATTAGACAAATCTAACCACAAAATAAACAACAAAGAAATTAAGAAGATTAATATAATCCCAGGAAAACTAGATATGAAAGAGCTCTGGAGAAACCTGAATAGAGGCAGAAAATAATACCCCTTTTTCTCAGCAGTACATGGCACCTGCACAAAAATTGATTTTAAAAAATGGCATAAAAAACTCACAATCAAATGCAGAAAGGCAGAAATAGTAAATGCTTCCTTTTCAGACCACAATGTAATAAAATTGTATTCAATAAAGAATCAGGAAAAAAGACAAAAAAATTGAAATTTAAATAATCTAATTCTAAAAAATGAGGTCAAACAAGAATCACAGAAACAATCCATAATTTCATTCAGTAATGAGACAACAAACTAAAACCTATGGGATGAAGCCAAAACAATTCTTAGGGAACATTTTATATTTCTAAATAGCCATATGAATAAAAAGAAGAAATCAATGAATTGAGAATGCAACTAAAAATCTTGTATTGAACTAATAAATAAAACTAAGAGTTGGTTTTAGGAAAAAATAGATAAAATGTTGATTAATTATGTTAGAAAAAGGGGAAAAAAAGGAAACTAAATCACTAGCATCAAAAAAAGTGAAAAGGGTGAAGTTACCAGCAATGAAAAAGAAAAAGCAATAATTAGGAACTGTTTTGCCCTAGGCTATGGCAGCAAATGTGAGAGTCTAACTTGAATGGATGAATGTTCACAAAGATATAACTTGCCCAGATTAACAGAAAAGAAAATAAATTGTTTAAATTATCCCATTTTAGAAAAAAAAAAAATTGAGCAAGCCATTAATGAACTCCCTACGAAAAAATCTCCAGGGCCAGATGGATTTAAAAGTGATTTCTACCAAACATTTGAAGAACAAGTAATTCAAATACTATGTAAATTATTTGAAAAAATAGGTAAAGAAGGAGTCCTGTCAAATTCCTTCTATGACACAAACATGGTACTGAAATATAAACCAGGAAAAGCCAAAACAGAAAGAAAATTACAGACCAATCTCTCTAATGAATATTGATGTGAAAAATTTAAATAAAATATTAACCAAGAGATTACAACAATTTATCAGTAGGATAATACACTACGACCGAGTGGGATATATACCAGGAATTCAGGGCTAGTTTGAACCAAGAAAACTATTTCCATGATCAATCATACCAATAACAAAACTAATGGAAATCATCTGATAATCTGAATAGATACAAGAAAGCTTTTGACAAAATTCCTATTCCTATTAAAAACACTAGAGAACATAGGAAAAAAGGGATTTTCCTTAAAAAAATAAGCAGTATGTATCTAAAACCAACAGCAAACATTACTTGTAATGGAGAAATGCTAAATGCAGTCTCAGTAAAATCAGGGGTGAAACAATGATGCCCATTATCACCACTATTATTCAACATTGTACTAGAAATGTTGATTATAGCAATAAAAAAAGAAAAAGAAATTAAAGGAATTAGAAGAGGCAATGAAGAAATAAAATAACTCTTCTTTGCAGATGATATGATGATATACTTAGAAAATCCTAGAAAATCATCCAAATACCTACTGGGAATAATTAACAACTGTAGCAAAAGTTTTTTTTTTTTAAAAGCTTTTTATTTTTAAAACATATGCATGGATAAATTTTTAACACTGACCCTTGCATAGCCCTATGTTTCAGGTTTTTTCCACCTTCCCCCCCCACCTCCCCTAGATGGCAAGCAATCCAATATTTTATACATATTAAAATATATGTTAAATCCAATATGTGTAAACATATTTGCACAATTCTTTTGCTGCACAAGAAAAATAAGATCAAAAAAGAAAGTAAATGAGTAAGAAAACAAAATGCAAGTGAACAATAACAAAAAAGAGTGAGAATGTCATGTTATGATCCATATTCAGTTCCCACAATCCACTCTCTGGGTGTAGATGGCTCTTTTCATCACAAAATCATTGGAACTAGTTTCAGTCATCTCATTGTTGGAAAGTCAGGTTCATCAGAATTGATCATCATATAATATTGATATTGCTGTGTATAATGATCTCCTGGTTTTGCTCATTTAACTTATCATCAGGTCATGGAAGTCTCTCCAGGCCTCTCTAAAACCATCCTGCTGGCCGTTTCTTATAGAACAATAATATTCCATGACATTCATGTACCATAATTTGTTCAGCCATTCTCCAATTGATGGGTATCCATTCAGTTTCTAGTTTCTTGCCACTACAAAAAGGGCTGACACAAACATTTTGCACATGTGGGTCCCTTTCCCTTCTTTAAGATCTCTTTGGAATATAGGCCCAGTAAAAAAACTGTGCATACCTTTTAGTCAAAGTTTGATAACTTTTTGAACATAGTTCCAAATTGCTCTCCAGAATGGTAGGATCTATTCACAGTTCTACCAACAATGTGTCAGTGCCCCAGTTTTCCCACATCCCCTCCAACATTTGTCATTATTTTTTCCTGTTATCTTACTCAATCTAAGAGGTGTGTAGTAGTATCTCAGAATTGTCTTAATTTGCATTTCTCTGATCAATAATGATTGAGAGCACCTTTTCACATGACTAGAAATGGTTTCAATTTCTTCATCTGACGATTGTCTGTTCATATCCTTTGACCATTTATCAATTGGAGAATGGCTTGGATTGGAGAATGTCAATTCTCTGTATATTTTAGAAATGAGGCCTTTATCAGAATTCTTAAATGTAAAAATGTTTTCCCAATTTATAGCTTCCTTTCTGTTCTTGTGTGCTTTAGTTTTGTTTATACAAAAACTTTTTTAAACTTAATATAATGAAAATTATGTAGTCAATGTTCAATTATGAGTTCCATTTCTTCTTTGGACACAAATTCCTTCCTTCTCCACAGATCTGAGAAGTAAACTATCCTGTGTTCCTCTAATTTGCTTATAATATCACTCTTTATGTCTAAATCATGAACCCATTTAGATCTTATCTTGGTATGTGGTGTTAGGTGTGGGTTGAGCCCTAATTTCTTCCACTTTATTTTACAATTTTCCCAGCAGTTTTTCTCAAATAGTGAGTTCTTAGCCCAAAAGCTGGGGTCTTTGGGTTTGTCAAATACTAGATTGCTATAGTTATTGCCTATTTTGTCCTGTGATCCTAACCTATTCCACTGATCGATTACTCTATTTCTTAGCCAATACCAAATGGTTTTGATAACCACTACTTTATAATATAGTTTTAGGTCTGGCACAACTAGGCCACCTTCATTGGCATTTTTTTTTCATTAATTCCATTTATAATTCTTTATCTTTTAGTCTTCCAGATGAAATTTGTCATTCATCTTCCAGATGAAATTTGTTTTATACATCTGTAAAATAATTTCTTGGGAGTTTGATTGGTATGGCACTAAATAAGTAGATTATTTTAAGTAGTATTGTCATTTTTATTATATTCGCTGGGCCTACCCATGCGCACTTGTTATTTTTCCAACTGATTAGATCTTACTTTATTTGTATGGAAAGTGTTTTGTAGTTGTGTTCATATAGTTCCTGACTTTCCCTTTGTGAATAGATTCCCAAATATTTTATACTATCAACAGTTATTTTGAATGGAATTTCCTTTTGTATGTCCTTGTCAATACTGGACTTTGTCAATAATATATAAAAATTCTGATGATTTATGTGGATTTATTTTGTTTCCTGCAATTTTGGTAACAACTTTAGCAAAGTTGCAGGATATAAAACAAACTCACACAAATCATCAGCATTTCTATATATTACTGACAAAGCCCATCAGCAAAAGATAGAAATATTAATTCAATTTAAAAGTATAAAAGACAAGATTAATTATTTGGGTATCTACCTGCCAAGATAAACCCAAGAACTATATAAACACAATTACAAAATACTTTTCACACAAATAAAGTGAGATCTAAATGGGAAAATATAAATTGCTCTGGCTAGGCCAAGCTAATATAATGAAAATGACAATTTTGCCTAAATTGTTCTACTTGTTCAGTGCCATACCTATCAAATTATCAAAAATTATTTTGTAGAACTAGAAAAAATAATAACAAAATTTATCTGAAAGAACAAATGTTCAGGAATATCAAGAGAATTAATGAAAAAAATGCAAAGGATGGTAGCTTAACAGTACCAGGCCTAAAACTATATTATAAAGAAGCAGTCATCAAAACCATTTGGTACTGGTTGAGAAATAAAGTGGTGAATCACACAACACAATAATGAAGGCCTATAATAATCTATTGTTTGATAAATCCCCAAATTCAGCTTTTGCAATAAGAACTCACTATTTGATAAAAATGGTTGGGAAAACTGGAAAATAATGTGTTAGAAATACATCTCACAGTCAAAATGGGTACATGATTCGGGAAGGGTGAAACCACAAGCAAATTAGGAGACCAAGGGATAATTTACTTGTCAGACCTTGGAAAAGGGAAAAAATTATGACCAAAGAAGAACTACAGAACCTTATGAAAGACAAAAGGACTACTTTGATTACATTAAAATAAAATAAGTTTTTGCACAAACAAAACTAACAGAAACAATATTAAAGGGGAAGTACAAAGCTGGGAAAAAATTTACAGCCAGCATTTCTAATAAAGGTTTCATTTCTAAAATATATAAAAACTGTGAAATTTATAAGAATACAAGTCATTGCCCAATTGATAAATAATCAAAAGATATAAACAGACAGTTTTCAGGTGGAGAAATTAAAGCCATATATAATCATATGAAAAATACTGTAAAACACTATTGATTAGAGAAATATAAATTAAAACAACTCTGAGGTACCACTTCATTCCTCTCAGATTGGCTAAGATGAGATGAAAATATAATGATTAATGTTGGAGGGGATGTGAGAAAACTGGGACATTATTGCATTGTTGGTAGAGCTGTGAAATCATTCAACCATTCTGGAGAGCAATTTGAAACTATGCCCAAAGGCCTATTAAATATCCTTGGACCTAGCAGTGCAATTACTTCATCTGTATCTCAAGGAAATCACAAAAGAGTAGAAAGGACACACATGTGCAAAAATGTTTTTAGCAGCTCTTTCTGTGGTCACAAATAGTTGGAAAATGAGTATAGACCCATCAATTGAGACAGGGCTAAACAAGTTTTGATGTATGAAGGTAATGGAATATTATTGTTCTATTAAAAACTTTGAACAAGATAATTCTAGAAGGCCTTGGGAAGATTTACATGGACTGATTTTGAATGAAATAAGCAGAATCAGGAATACATTGTATACAATACCAGTAAGAATATGTGATGATCAACTGTGAAAGAGTTTGCTCTTCTCAGTAGTTCAGTGATCTAAGTCAATCCTAATAGACTTTGGATAGCAGATGCTGTCTGCATCTAGAAAAAGAACTGTGGAGATTGAATGTAAATTGATACATGTTGTGCTCACTTCTTTTTTCCATTTTTGTTTTCTTTTCCATGATTTTTCCCTTTTGTTCTGATTTTCTTTTTCAACATGATTCATAAAACAATGTGTAATAAAATAAATACATAAAGATGATTAGGAGAATATCTATAAATACATACTAGTATTTCTTTTCTTCTATTCCTATAGACTCTTCATTAGGGCAATTTATACATGAATAAAGGGCATCTTGAATAACAAAGCAAAAAGGCTTTCAAAATCAATATTTAACAATTGTCCACATCTTTGTACCTCAAAATTAACTGAAATATGCAGAGAATACAAATTTCTAGCATGCTTTCTGTTCTTTAATTTTTAATTGATTTTTTTAGACCCAAACTCTTCTTTCTAAACTTTTTACAGAAATCAAAATCAGTCAGGATGCATTGTAAAATATAGCAATAGAAAAATTATTTGATGGCTGTCTGAAAATAAAAATCATGCAAGACATAAAGTGAGGAGACATGCCAAAGGTAGCTGAACTTTGATGGGGAGATTCAACTTAGAATACCAAAGGAATTATTTTTGGATGATGCATTCCAGAAGCTCCCATTTTTGGAAAACATTGTAGTAATAGTAACAAATTCCTGGAGCTCTATTGTTCCTTCTAGGGGAAAAAAATCTGTAATGCTTGAAGGGATTTAGCCTATCCATCCACACTAGAAAGGTCAAGTAGATGAAGAATACCTATTATACAAGTTCAAGATGCATTTGCATAGATACTTTACATATCTTTGAAATTTCAAGTAGAGAGAGATCTGAGCTCAGAGTTGAAGGGAATGAGGAAATTAATCTGGATTGCTTTTGGAAACTTGAAAGCTTTTTTACTACTCTAAGCCTTTAATACAAGCAAAGACCCACTTTTTCAATACTACCAACTTCAACAGTATTACTATATTGCAGCAAGACATGGAACCCTGCTTCTTCTAGACTTTAGTGCCTGAGAGAAAGTACTCAGATATTCAAATGTAACAATAATTTCACTAGTTCCTTTCAATGATACTGATCACACCTCATTAATTCCTGTTCTAACCTATATGCCTTTTATCTATGGTCTGCCAAAAGTTCATCATACATCTAGACTCAACATAATGGAAGCATCTTCATGCTTGCCCAACATCAAGAAGATACCATTGGATCATTCTAGCTCTCTCCCTCTCATCCTATTCTTTGCCATGTGACAATATTCATTTGATCTTGCTATATACACTTCCTTGGTTTTCTTTTTCTTTTAATCCTGTTCTTTTCCTTCCATTTTCAGAGTTCTTTGTTGATTATGTGCTAGTCTGCTCACACCCACCATATAACTTTGTTACACTCATCTTTCAAGTTCTGGAGGAAACAATAACATTGCAATGGGTCCAAGGGATTGACTCTAAAAGTTTTCCTGAACAAGAGCATCTGGACTTCATCATTCTCAGGGGATCCATTGTTAAATGGATATTGTTATAGTTCTAGTTAAACCCTCAAACTTTTCAATTTTTCAGTAAGAAAACTGAGGCCTAGAAGAGTTTAAATTAATTTCCTTAGATCGCAGAGCTTGGCAGAGCCAAAACTTGAATGCTTTTAGTATAAATAAATGTTTTAGGGATTTGGAATGGTGTCATACAATTATATTTTCACCTCTGGAGCAAAACAAGTTTGGAATTTTCTTTTTCATTTCAAAGGTGTCTGAGTGGACAAGTCTCCCAGTCTTCCCAGAACAGCAGTTAAAAATCCATTCTGAGGTTTTAAGCAAAGTTCACTTGATTGTAGGTCAGTACCCAGTGGATAAATCACAAAATTGCTGCAAATAATGTACGTGATTTGCTGTCTCCCTGCTGAGGAGAAGCACTGAACTAAGAGACCATGAAGTAAGAATTGTTTTCTCTCCCTCAGGGTTAATGCCCCTGTCACAGCTGAAGTCACTGTCAAGGAAATACAGTGAAGTGGTTTAAAATGTAGCTGTTTACATCCATTTGCTGGCTGGCAAAAACAAATGACTGGGGTTTCCATACATGTCAATTGGAGTGCATTTATTGTATTCCAATATATTGGGGAAAGAAGGGAACAGCGAGGTGCTTTGGCAAAGTACCATTCAACAAATGCACAATCCTCCTGGTAGCCTCTCTTCAACACTAAGGACTTGAAGGGCATCTGAATTGGCATATTTGGGCTCCTTTATAAATTTTCCTACTCTATAAAACGAGACTATGCCCCTCTTGTTGCTAGAATTATCTTCCTGAATCACCATTTTCAGTATGCCATTCCTGTTCAAGAACTGATAGTATAAGATTTGCTGGTGTCTCCATTATTTAATTCAAGTACTTCAGCTTACCCTTCAATGCCTCCCACCTAATACCTCTCTTTTCCTGCATTTCCTGATCACTGTTCCTTGATTCCATTCAAACCAGTTGGTTTGGTGCTCTTTGACACAACTTCCTGGGTCTTTCTTCTATGCCTTTTCTCACAATGATCGATCCTCCAATCCAGAAAAAAACCTCTCTTCTCCTTTCCAAAAATCCAACTCTACTGTATCTTTATGATTACACCAAAATATTTACACTGGGAAATCTTCATTGATTAACCTTACTCCGATTAGATTACTCCTTTTCCATTACACAGTGATTCTTCCACAAAACATCCTTTTACTTTACTGAGAAAATTGAGACCACATAAATGGAATGTTCTTAATGCACATCCTTCATTTCTTAAGATTTCTTCACATCTTCACTCATTATCACTTTCTTCCCTACTTTAGGGAAAGAGATATCCCAAGTCTTTACAAAGGTTAATCCATCTATTTCTGTATGCTTCATTACATTTTTTTTTTTGCCTTTGGCAGGACCTTGTTTCAACAATAATCGCTTTCCTGTCATTCATTTTTCCCTCTCCATCTTGAGATGGTTTGTTCTTTTCTGCCCAGATACATCAGAAACTAAAAACCTTTTATTAAACACGAGACATTAAGGGTCATGAAAAGTTTAAATATGACATAAGTTCTGTCCTGGTGAAAATATCAATATTGTATGATATATATGTGAAATATAAAAATTTAGTTGATGTAGGGAAATCAGATAATAATCTCCTGCTTTCTACTGACTTTTCCATAAGTATTTACCTGGGGAGTCAGTGATTATCATAACTATGAAAAGAATTGAAATCATTTCTTCACTCTAAGTCAAATAAAAGATAAACTGAGAACTACCAAGAAAAATAGATACAGACAAACAATACTTGAGATTTTTGTTTTGTTTTGGTTTTTAGTTGGTTAGCTAGGTATTGATGTCCAGGGTATATATTTCAAAGAGATGGAGTGGCTTGAAGCTATGAGTTCTTTAGGGTTTAGAGTTTAGCTTATATAGCATCTCAATTAGAAACAAATATATCACAACTATTAATTAGGAAATGGCAGGACTTCAGCAGAGATTTCCAAAATAAATCAAATCAGTGAAGAGAAGATATAGGTAACTCTGTAACATCTGGAGGAGTGAATTGCCTCCTCAAGAGTATGATCCATATATGCATCCCTTCATGCATATTGTTCTCCTGTTCACAAATTGTATGTGTGTAATCTTGCACTATAAGGTATTGGGGGAAGAAAGGAATCTCTCTTTTTATTTAGATTGTTATGCTGCTTAATTAAATATTTTACTTTGAACCATCTTGGAACAGAAACTCATTGTGATTCCTTACATTGCAAGTGTGTTTCTTGAAAAAAACACGTGATTGAAATCTGATTTCTAGTTTTTTTTTCCTGGCATTTTTTAGGTGAGTTGATCCCCATTTGTCTTTAATCATATGATTACAAATTGTGTTTTTCCCTGACTCATAATAATAATTTAGTATTGTTTACTCATTTTTCAGTTGTGTTTGACTTTTCATGATACATTTTGGAGTAGTTTGTCATTTCCTTCTCCAGCTCATTTAACAAATGAGGAAACTGAGATAAATATGATTAAGTGACTTGCCAGTAAGATTCTGAGTTTATATTTTTATTTTTGTCTTCCTGACTCCAAAATCCTTAAGTCATATATCCTCTCTTTTCTCTCTTCTCTTCAAGAAATAGAGATTAGAGAAAGTAAGGCATCTTATTAACAGTAATATTGCATAGCTATACTAGTCTGTTCCTATTTTTTGCCTAGATTCTTTTTACCAAGTCAGATTATAGCTCCAAACTCTGGTACATTGTACCATTTCCTCTACCTCACTTTTTATACTCAATCAGTTTCCAAATCCTTTTACTAAGTAATTAACCAGAAATTCTCTAATTTATAGAATTGTAATTCTGGAATTAGAAAGTACTGGAAGTGAAAGAAAGACACTTTAGTGTCTTTAGATTTTATCCCCATAGAGAAAGAAGAAAAAGTGTGTTTCTATCCTCAGCTTTGAGTATATTTTCTGTATTTTTTATATATGAATAAAGCTATTTGCATACTTAATATTTCATTAGCTTGAATGGTCTAGTTTTATGAACTAGAGAGTAAAGGTTCTCCAGGAGAAGCATGAACCTTTACACAATCCTTTCAACACAATCCTTTCCATAGCCTTCAAATTAAAGAAATACTCTGACAAGAAGGATACAGACTATTGCAAATTTATATCACTACACTTTATGTGT
Organism: Myrmecobius fasciatus; assembly: GCA_023553655.1. Lineage (NCBI taxonomy): Eukaryota > Metazoa > Chordata > Mammalia > Dasyuromorphia > Myrmecobiidae > Myrmecobius > Myrmecobius fasciatus. The sequence continues at coordinate 17,258 of JAJPUD010007957.1, read as the reverse complement.
ATATAAGATATGAGTGAGACAATACAATATAATATATAGAATGCTGAACTTGAACTAAAGTAAATCTAGTTTCAAATCTCACATCAGATACTACCTAACTGTGATATTCTGGATAAGCCTAGTACTAATTTTTTAAAAAAATAGAAAAGGTCATTAGTAGAAGACATCAGCTAAAGAAATATCCAAAAGTGATGAACCATAGCAGCAGAGAATTTTTAAAAAGCCAACAACTTCTAGGGAAACTATAAAATAATCTAAAACATTTCACACCTCACATTGTATCATAATAAACTTTGGAGGAAACATGATCTAAATGCAAAATATCACATCATAAACAAGGAAAGTGCAGTGTGAAATAATGCATAGGAGAGTGACTTAGAAGCCAGGAAGACTGCTTAGAAGGCAGACCCAGATTTACTTCCATCATATTATATAACATGCTGGCTGTGTGACACTGTCACACTAGCAGTGTTATAGGCCAAAAGTGTCCAATACACTTTCCATAGGTCATGTGCAGCCTGTAATATTCTTGAGCTTAGCCCACACCAAATTGAAACATTAGTAGGAAATACAAAATAAATAGAAATACAAAGCATGCTTATTATTAATTACAGTTTTCACTTCTTATAAGCATTTATTAATTGTCTACTTTATGCCAATTGATGTGTGAAACACCAAGGATACATAGAATGAAAAAAGTCCCTGCTCTTGCAGAGCTCAGAGTATGATACAGGAGACACACAAAAATAGCTATATAAAAACAAGCTATTTAGTGTTGTTTAGTCATTTTTCAATTGTGTTTGACTTTTCATGACCCCTTTTGGAGTTTTCTTGGCAAACGTAATAGAGCGGTTTAATATTTCTTTCTCCAGCTATTTCACAAATGAGGAAAATGAGGTAGAATGGTTAAGTGACTTGTCTAGGGTTACTCAGCAAGTAAGCTTCCAAAGTCAGATTCGACTCCAAGTATGTTGCTTTATCTGTTACACCACATAACTGCAACAAAGAACTTGTAGACAGGAAAATTGAAGATAATCAACAAAAAGAAGGCACTAGAATTAAGAAAAGGGGCTCAGAAAAAGTAAGTGCAGAATGGTGGGTCTTAGGTGGCACTTAAAGGAAAGCAAGAAAAGGGGACCATAAACATGAAAAGGAAAACAACCACTGAAAACTTCTGAAATTGGAAGATGAAGTATCTTTTGTGAAGAACAACAAAGAGAACAGTGTGATTGAATAGCACACTATCTTGGAGGTTGGGAAGTAAGGTGTAAGAAGACTGGAAATATGTAAGTTTTGATATGAAGGCATTTAAATGCCAAACAGAGGACTTTCTGTTTGGTCCTGGAGTAACAAAAGCCACTAGACTTTATCAAAAAGAAGACTGACATCATCAGACCTATGATTTAGAAAGATCAGTTTAATAACTGAGTGGAGAATGGATTGTACTGGAAAGCAACAAGTTAGGAAGATGAACTAGACCCATGAGGTGATGGGGGCCTGAAGTAAGTTGATGGAAACAGCACAGGAGAAAAGAGGCATATAGAAGAAATTTTCCAAAAACAAAATTTATAGGATTTGACAATGGACTGGGTAGAGAGAGTAAAAATGAAGAATCAGTGATGGCATTAAAGTTTTGATCCTGTATGACTGGAAGCATGATGTTGACTTAGTGATAGGAATGTTAGAAAGAGGAGTGGGCTTGAGGACAAGGATAATGAGTTAATTTTTAGACATTTGTAGTTTATGATATCAGTGGGACATCCAGTTTGAGATGGTCAATAAATCATTGGAGATGTAAGCCTTTAGCTTAGAAGAAAAGTTAGGGATAAATTTGAGAATCATCAGCACAGAGATGATCATTGAATCCATGGGAACTGATGCGAACAATACATGAAATATATTTATATGGAGAGAGAAAGAGAGAAAAAGACACACACACAGAAAGAAAGAGAAAGAGAGAGACAGAGAGAGAGAGAGAGACAGAAACAGACAGAGGGAGAGAGGAAAAGAGAGAGACAGAAAGACAGACAGCGACAGAGACAGGGAGAGGGAGAAGGAGAAGGGGAGACAGAGAGACAAAGAGACAGAGACAGAGTCAGAAAGAGACAGAGAGGGAAAGAGGAAAAGAGAGAGAGAGACAGAAAGACAGACAGACAGAGACAGACAGGGAGAGACAGGGAGAGGGAAAGAGAAAAGGGAGAGGAAGAGGGAGAGGAAGAGAGAAAAAAGGAAAGAGAGAATAAGAGGTAGAAGAAAGAAAGGAAGAGGGAGAGAGAGAGGAGAGGGAGAGATAGTGCAGTGACAGAGAGATGGTGCAGGACACAGGCTTATATGACACAACCTAGCTAAAAATTCAATAAAGATTTTGGTTTCCTTCAAGGGTCTATTTTCTTATATGAAGCTTTCTATAATTCACCCAAGTACCCAAGGTACTTCCCCAAACCAAATTGTATCTATTATGTATACATTTTTATTTTATAAACTAGATATTCAGGTTTTAGAGCAAAGGAGTTATTTCATCTGGAAATTTATATACCTAGCTCCTCGCACAGCTGCCCTGTCCCAATATATATATACATGCAGTGAATCACTCAGTTCCCAATAGTTCAAACAAACTATATTTTTGCTAAAAATATTTCAATATCTCAGATAAAAGCAGTTTTTAAAGCAGTTAAAAGAAAATTCAAGATAATAAACACAGATAAAAGCCATAGATAAAGAAGTTAAAATCAATCAAGAGCTTTCCTGAGGTCTCAGAAGTTCCCTGACAAAGGACTTTAAATTATTTTTAGAATTTTCTTGCCTAAAGGGCCAAAATTTTGTCTTAGATACATTCATCTGGGGACAGGGGAGAAAGCAAAGACTACATTGCCCACAACAATCTCAGATGCAATTATAGAAATATGAGGAGTTAACTTAAGACTCCTTTTCATTTAATTCCATCAGAATTCTGGCCCAGAATAGTACCATGCTTAATTAAAATATAGATAAATTGATTTTCAATCATATTTTCTCAGAATCATAATGTTTTTGAGGCTACGTTTTGGCAAAGTTAAAATTAAAAAGACATTATTCCAGAGTAGAGAGTTAGACTTTGCCTCAAGAGATTGATTTCAAATTCTGGTTGTAACACATTAGCTATAATGTTGGATAAACCAGCTCAATTATCTGAGCTTCAATGTTCCCATCTTAAATTTGAATACAACATTTCCTTCAAAATATACTTTATAGAGTGGTCATCAGAAAAATACTTTTAAAACTTTAAGGGTTTTTCTTTTTTAATAGCGTGGTATATCAGTCGAATAGAGAAAGTGTACAAAACATAGTAGTATATATAGTCTTTGATAAACTCAAAGATACAGGATTTTGAGATAAGAACTCAAATTTTAGGGAAAAATGCCAGGAAAACTGAAAAGCAGTTTGGCAGAAATCAGGCATGGACCAACATTTCACATCATAATTATAGTTAAAGTCAAAATAGAGATATAATTTAGACATAAACGGTGATATCAAAAGTAAATTAGAGAAGAATGAAAAAGGTACCTGTCAGATCTGTGGAAAATGAAATCATTTATGACCAAACAAAAGGTAGAAAGGATTACAGGAAGTAAAATAGATCATTTTAATCACATGAAGTTAAAAAGTTTTTGCACAAACACACACACACACACACACACAAATGCATCCAAACAAGAAAAATAGGAAAATGGAGGGAAATTTTGTAGCTAATTTCTCCAGGAAATGTTTAGTTTCTCAAATATAAAGAAAACTAAGTGAAATTTATAAAAATGTGATCCATTTCTTTTTAGTTAATCATTTACTAGTTAATTTTATTACTTACTTATAAATATATTATAAATAAAATATTAATTAATTATAAATTAATAACTTGTTAGTTAATAAATGATCAAAGGATATGAACAACTAGCACTCAGATAAAGGAAGTGAAAACTGCCAATAATCACAAGAAGAAAAATTCTCTAACGCATTATCGATTAGACAAATGTGAATTAAAATAACTCTGAGGTACCTTCACATCTATGAGATTGAATAATAAGATCCCCCCCAAAAAAAGAAAGTGACAATTGCTGAAGGGGATGCAGAAAATTTGGGACATTAATAAATGTTGGAGGAGTTGTGAACTAGGCTAACCATTCTGGAGAACAACTTGGAATTATGCCAAAAGTGACATAAAACTATGCATACCTTTTGACTCATAAATACCATTGCTAGGTCTGTATCACAGAGATCAAAGAAAAGGGAAAAGGATATATTTGTGCAAAAATATTTATAGCAGCTCTTTTTGTAGTAACAAAGGATTGGGAATTGAAGAGATACCTGTGAATGAGAGACTTAGGTAAACATATTCAAAGTTATGAAAGACATATGTTGGAACTGATATTAGGACAATGACTTAAATTTTTATCTGAAAGACAAAGAGGGGCCATTATAAAGATGACTTTGGTGACGTATTAGAAGTGACATTTAAATAAAATGAATCTGAGCTATGTGTGCAGGAGAGATTGGAAGTGGGAGAGCATGGAGACAATAACATGAGTTTGGAAATCATGCAGCAATTTTTATCGAAGGTCATAAGTGCCTAGGATAGGATGATGATAGTGGGAGTGGAGCTGGTACAAATCCATTCCCAAGGTTAATATTTGTTTAGCTAAGATCTATTCTTTATTGGAGGTATTAATTAGTATTTATTATTAAAGCTGAGTTCGCTATTCCCTATGCAAAAAGAAGGATTTTTATGAAAGATTAGCTAAAAGAAGTAAAGCATGTAGGACTAGAGAGGTTGTAGAACTGCTAAACACTGTCCTGGCAAGACTTTGGAGCCTTATATACTTATCTATGCACAACTATTTACAAAATATATTATCTAGTTAGAGAGAGAATACACAAGGGTACCTAGAATACTGAAGGACCTTGAAATCATGCCATATGAAGATGGCTTGAAGGAACCTGGAACATATTGCTTCGACAGTATACTCAGAACAAATGTGTTAGATATCAAATATTTGAAGAGACATCGCATTAAAGAGAATGTGAACTTCACTTGTGTTGTCTCAGAGGGCAGAACTACTTCAGCAGAAGTGGGCTAGAAATTGCAGAAAGACAACTTAGGTTGGATATAAGGAAACACTTTCTAATAATTAATGCTACCCAAAATGGATTGGATGGCCTTTGGAAGAATTGGTTTCCCTATGTAAAGGTCCTCAAAAAAAGACCAAATGTATAAATGATTAGACTTTTGATTCTCATGATATATATATATATATATATAATATATATATGATATATATACATATATATATAGATATGTAAAGGCTCTATTTAGACATTCACAGACAGATAGATAGATAGATAGATGGATGGATAGATAGATAGATAGACAGACAGACATGGACTACTTCTAACCCTTTTAATTCAGTAAAAAGTACAAATCCAAACATGCTTTTGTATTTTCATTTACTAATGACTTATAATAAACACTGTTGAACATCTCCTCATTAACACTACCTCCTCCTAATTATATGTTCAAGACCTAGCAATGCTAGGAAATCTCTATTCATACTTTTTATTTTCCTTGTTTCCTTTAGAATTCTATAATTTTTATTCCTCTAAACAAATTGTGTTATTTTGTCTAATCCTTGATATCTGGATTGATACATTAAATGTGTAAATTTTTTTTAAAAAAATTAAAAAAAAACATATGAGATTACAAAGGCTTGGGCATGACCAAACTTACTGAACAATATATTAGGCAATAACAAAGTATTGCCAAATTTTCTTTCTTAATTTCTCTACCATTTAACTTTTCACTTCTATTCATACTGCCACCATGATATTGAGATCCTTACCATCTTACATTTGAACTTTTGCATTATGTTCTGACCTACAATTCTGTATCTAGTTCAGTATTCTCCTTGCCAGAAAAATTGACATTCATGAAACATCTCCCCTTATTTTGTTTTATTTTCCTCTGAAACTGATTCCCATCTGATTCTACAACCTGCCCCCAAGTAATTTTTCATTCTTTTTTTTGCAATATTCCCCTTCACAAAAGTTCTGCTTTAACCAAACCATTCTAATTATTGTCCAATGAACACAATTTATATTTTTTTTCAGTTTTATCTTTCAATGTTCACATTGTACCTTTCTACATAAAAATTGAAAGGATTCTTTCCTTTGCCATCTAATCACACTTTATACATTCTTCAAAACCCAACACAAATCCCTTTTGATGCCATCTTATATCACCCAGTCCACAATATGTCCTTAATTTCAAATTTTTGACATGAATTATCTTTGCCACTCATCTGACAAATATTTTTGTACAGTATTCATAATTGTATGATTGTTTATATGTCTGATATCTCCAACTGAATAAACCATTATTTGTGTTGTGGTATTTTTTCTTTTCTTTATACGAGCAATACCATTTTAGAATATCTCTGTTTCAGGGTAAGTAAAAGCTTATCTAATCCATATGTTTTCTTTCCTTTGTCCTAGTTCTAATCTAAAATCAACTAAAAAATCAATAGAGTCTTACTTTTTTAGGCCCTGAAATCAGATGCAGACAATCGATTTTAACAAGTATTAATTCTCAGGACAACTAGGTGGCTCAGTGCATTGAGCACCAGCCCTGAAGTCAGGAAGACCTGAGTTCAAATCTGGCCTCAGTCACTTAACACTTCCTAGCTTTGTGACCCTGGGCAAGTCATTTAATTCCAATTGCCTCGGCAAAATAAATAAATAAAAGAAGTATTCATTCTCTCCTTTGAAACACAATAAAGTGGACCAAAGATCTATCTATGACTAACAAGTTGCAAGGCATAACCATATGTTAAATAAATTAAAATCATCCTTGGGAAATGTCTCGTGTTTAGAATCCCCCTGAATCCACAGATTCATCTTTCTCTATGTACCAACTCAAGATTCTCCATACCTTAGATATGGAAACAATATGGAAAATAAAGCCTTTTATTGAATTAGATTAAATTAGTAATAAAGTTGTTTTTCTTTCAATGGCACACTAAAATTCTCAATATGAACTATAGCCCCCATTAACAATTTATATTTGTATGCAGCTTCACAGTTTGTCATAGTCTTTTCATATATAGGATCTCATTTTGATCCTCATACTGAGTCCATGAAGAAGCAAAACGGTGGTGTTTTCCATTTTACAGATGAAGAAACTAAGACTTGGACAGTGTAAGTGAAATGGGCAATGTTACACTTCCTTGTACAACTTAAAACTAGGTCTTTCTAAATCCAAATGTATAACTCTTACCATTATTCTCTCTAAATTCTTTCTAAGTTCACATGCTTTCTAAATTTCCATTGTCAAGCATTCTTTGTTTATGTCTCTTTCCTCTCTATTTCAGGTACAAGTATAGACTAAGACTGAATACTATTTGTCACTTGTACTAAATGGGGCCTTATTAGTCATTATTAGGAAAGTATCTTTCATTTTGGGTGACATTCATCTTTAGAAATGCTAGCCTTAAAAAAATGTGGCAAGTGTAGGAGGGAAAAAAGTCTTAAATGTGTGAAATTTAAGCTTAACCCAAAAGAGTTTCTGCCAAATTTTTTTCCCTCTATTATACAATGCTTAATTAATAGGATGTGCGATAGCAGTGGAGAGAATGTGTTTGCAATGCAATACCAGATCACTTGCTTAATCCAGTCTGCTTTGCAGCTGGTATTTTCCATTTTGATGGAAATATATAGTGCATAGACTAAAATCCAGCTATGGGTATGAGCAGCTCTCTTTTCTGTTTATATGCAAGATAATGTAGGTACTGAATATTGAATGAGTGTTCATAATTTTTTTTTCAGAAAAAGGCCAGGGACATTGAACATGAAAAATTAATTTAATATTAGAATATGAAAGAAAGGTATTCTCATAGACCTGAGAAGGACCCCAGAAGTTATTTAGTCCAATTCCTTTTCTATAATAAGCTTAAAAGATTCTATTTATGCATTATTTTAAAGTTTACAAATCTCTTTACATATATTTCCATTTGATTCTCACAACACTGGGAAGTACAAGATGAAAATATCCTTTCCCTGATGGTATGCTGGAACCAGCTTGAAACAAATCTGGTTGTTAAAATGTCGATGTGAGATTTTACAATTTAGAAATGAGCAAAAGCTATAGAACAGAGTTTGATTCATTCTTTTGCTGTTTGTTTAAACGTGAAAACAATAGGGAAAATGTTAATAGCACAAATTAAATTTTAAAGTGTGCATGCTATACTTTTATTTTTCAATGTATTGATTGTTAAACACTTACCAGTTAACCTCTGCCATAGACCCATTTTACAGATTAGAAAGCTGAGAATCAGAAAGTTTAAAAATTAGTCACTTTGCTAATTTGGATCAAAAATAGGATTCACATCCAATTATTATGACATCAAGTCTTTTTCTCCCCCCCCCCCCTTATACTCTATATACTTCTTGAGATATCTCTGGAAACAATCCCTGGTTTTTCTTCTTTAATGTTTCCCACTGCATTCAGCTTAGAACAGTGCACAATCACCAAGGCAAATGAGGAAATGATAATGAGTTTTCCAGTTTAGAATAATGGCTAGAGATTCCAAGAAATTGGTTAGCCATAAACTTCAAGCACTTAACAATCCTTCCCCATGAACCATTTTCATTATATCACCTTGGTAAGAATCTCTTTGTTTTTTTTTTTGTTTGTTTTGTTTTGTTTTTTATTTTCTACCTTGATCTGGACCCTGAATTAATTAATCTAACCTTTATTATATTATTGTGGCGATTGATTTATTGACTTATTGCTGTGCTCTGTGGAGACTTTAGTCTTTTTTTACACCTTTGCTGACCTTATATTGAGCTCATTATTACTCTTGATAGGCATTTCTTCCTCTCACCTAAGGACATTTAAAGTCAGGGGCTGCTGAGCACAGTCTATGAATGTATAAGCATCTGTGTTTTTTTCAATGTTGATATGTCATACCTCATCCTTCATGGTTCAGAACTAGTCTTTCAGTCACAGAGAAATTTGTTTTCTGTTTCCCATGATGACGTCTCAAGAAATATATGCCACATTTTACTTTCTTTTTCTTTTTATATAATTACAATAAAAATCTAATACTGGACAATAGTGAGAAAATTGAATCTCAGAGATGGTTAAGTGATATATGTGGCTCCTATGTGGCTATAAGCAAGCCTGGAAATGCAAATTTATAATATTATAATTTCATATTAGCACTTTTGGATATGCTGCATAAAGAGAGATAAAGGTGGTGAAATCATTTTGCTACTTCCAAACATGCTCATACCTTAAGGCATGAGTCACTTTAGAAAGGTGGAAAATATATTATGATGTTGAGTAACATTTTTTCTAATGTTCCTTTAAATAATTAATTTTTGCAGGCAACCAGTTCATTTAACACATGAACTTGGTTGATAGCACCAGTTCAATTTAGTTGACTTTGTCACACAATAACAAACGTCTGAGAAATTGCTCTGGTCTAAATCCTGGCACAATCTTTTGTTCTCTTTAATCAATATTTGGTTCATGTTGCAATTTGCTGAGAATTGTACAGGATGAGAATTTCATCTCTTTTCATCATCCTTTTCATTGCACCATCATTTCATTAGCCGCCAGTCTTAGAGCATAGAAAGGGGGAGGAACTAAAGCATATTATGTAATTTAAAAAAAATCTTTCAAAAGAAAAAAAAATGTGCTAAAATGCTACTTTCAGTAGAAAGACAACACAGTTAGGGTATGTACTTATTTTTTTTTTTTTTTTTGCTTCCTATACCCAGCACTAGACATTGTGTTTAGGAAATAATGGGAATATTATGTTTAAATGTAAACAACAGCAAGAGTTGACTAACAGTAAACTTTCCTTATATGTCATACACTAGCCTTCTTAACTTCAAGGAAAATAAATGAGACTTGAATTAGAAGCCATAATGTTTGCCCAATTGTTTTACAGAAAGTTTTCGCCAAGGTCACACAGGTAATAATTGTCAAAAATCAAACTAAAATGACATTCCCTGACTCCAAATTCAGCATTCTTTCCCCTGGATTATAATCTTCTTTTTCCTCAATCATCAACTCTCCTGTGTGTTATCAGCATATGGAAAGATTCTACTTGCTTGTCTTGCATTTTTGTAGGAATGTGGCATAAAATTATCATTGTTACTACATATTTACTTTTTGTCTTTCATAATTCTTACATTTAGAATGCTTTATATGGTCCTTTCCTTACTGCAATCTTGAGAGGGATACAGTGAAAGTATTATTTTTCTCAAAGTTAAGGGAATTGAGGCTCATATGAGGCAAATAGGTGGTACAATGAACAGAGCATCAGACCTGGAATTAGGAAGATTTGAGTTCAAATTTTGGTCTTGGACATCCACTGGTTGTGTGAACCTGGGCAAGTCACCTAAGCTCAGTTTCCTCAACTATAAAATTGGGATAAAAATAATACCTTTCTTCAGTGATTGTTGTGAGGATCAAATGAAATAATATTTGTACTTAACTTCTTGGATTATTTTAAGACTGAAATTCTCTCTCTGTGCATATGTATATGTGCATCTATGCAGATATAGATTTATATGAATATATATATACATACATATATATTTATCTACATATATATCACAAAAAATCAAAGCATTGTATAACTAAAAATCATTTTAGTGTAATTAATACATTGATGACCTCAGTAAAAGGGAACCAATCTGCTTCCAAAACATACTGCCTATATTACCCTGGGCAATTCCCTTAACCTCTCAGTGACTCCAGATTCTAAAAATATATATTGCAAAGACCTTGTTAATCTTTATTAGTAGAGTACTTTTTCATACTAGGAGCTCATTATAGTAACTGATAAAATCACAGGTTGAGTCAAAATAATAATAACAAATACCAGTTATTATAACATGGGGCAATTAATTACGTGAGAGCACCTGCTCATTAAAGACTATGAAATGCTGAGCAAGAACCCTAGCTTCTACTTATAAAACAGCACATGTTGATATTTAGTATTTGACAAAATGAAGCAGAGGTACTCCTGTGAACAGAAGCTAGCTAGAAAAGGTGCTAGTCCTGCCCTCAACAACTTTCAGTACTTGAATCACGTAGAGAAAAAAAGTACTAGATGAGGAGATCTGATTGTCAGTGGTGAAGGGCTAAAAAGAGAATTCAATGAAATAGACTGTGTGGATGCTCTCAAGGAAGTGAGTGAATCATCCCAATTGACAGCTGCAGCAAGTGAAACTTCATGATGTTAAACGGCTTTTCCAGAGCCATATTTTAATAGAAGAGGTGGAATCATAGTTCAGATTTACTAATATCCACTATCACAGCAATGTCACCTCCTGGTTTTACTATTCAATGTTAAAGACAGTGGACTACATTACAAGGAAGGTCCTTCATGGGAGATATCAAAGAAAGGAGCATTAAGTCATGCTTCTGGAATAATTTCAGTAAAATCCTTTATATGAACCAATTGGTTTAAAGGTCTAATAAGATCCTTAACACTCCAAAGGGTCAGAGAAATGTACTCCAGCCAGCATACTCTCATTCTGTGACAACTACTAGGGTATAATTCTCCATATTGATCTCAAAACAAGTTGCAAAGAATTCTGGGTGTTAAATATTCAAAAGCTGTCATGGTAACCAGGAAAAAATGAAGTAGCTGTTAAGTACAAATTATGGGTTGAACATAAGCATATCTCTAGTCCTACTGATGTAAACATTTACAGTTTTGAGGGATACTAGGTATGTTTCCATGCAAGCAAATTATTGCAAAGCATTCTGGAATACTTTTGTAAATGTCAATTACTATTATTGTCTCATTGATATTTTATTCTAATACAGATAATTTAATGATAAAATATGTACATTTTTCTTTTTAAGTTTTTTTTTCATTTAGCACTGTAGAAGATAAGTGAATTGTGCAAAGTAACAAAATGAAAAATCCAAGTGTTCTGATTCAAAATCCAATGCTCTTTCTTTTTTACCTTTCCTTTTACAAATAACAAGCACTTATTTTCTATCTCTCCAAATTTATCATAATTTCTTAAAAAGGAAAAACTATAACTTTATAACTTACATATAAATCAAATTTCTCCACCCAAATTTTCTATAAAATAGGATTAGTGATTTCCACTAATAATTCTTGATGTAGCTTGAAATGTAATGAGTACGTTTTTAATCACATTCAAATGCATATATGTGTACATATTCTCACTAGTCAGTCAGTTTCTAAATATTTACAAAGTACCTATTATTTACCACACATTGTGCTAAACTCCAAAGACTAAAAGAAAGACAAAAATAATCTCTTCTCTGAAAGAATTTAGAGTTTAATGGGGGAGAAAAGACAAAACATGTACATATCTATCTATATCTATATGTGTGTATATGCATGCACATTTATACATGTATATGTGTATATAAGTGTCAATATAAATATTACCTATATGTATATGTTTATAATAATGTCTAATTTGTTTTGAACTGATTTGTATCTTTATATCTATGTATAATATTTACACAAATACAAACACACATACAAATCAGTTTAAGACAAACTGCAGATAATTTAAACTTAAGGAGGATCAGGAAGCAAATATTATAAGAGATGGGGTTTTTGTCTGGAACTTGAAGGAGGCTAGGAAATCAAAAAGGTAGAGATGTAGAGACTTAGGCAATTCTAGACATCGACATGAAATTCTTAGAGTCAGAAATGGAATGTTTTATTCAGAGAAGAATAAGGAGGCCACTAGGACTGATGAGTAAAATAGAATAGGTGATTGAGTGAAGTATAAAAATATTGGAAAGGTGGTGGTGGGGTACAGGTTATGAAGGGATTTGAATACCAAGTAAATGATTTGATGCATTCCTGAAGATAATAGGGAGCCTGAAGGTAATAGAGGGCCTGACGTGGTTATCCATCTATTTTCAAAATATCAAGACAGATCAACAATCAGGTTACTCTTATAGTTCAGTCATTAATTGATGAAGACATCAATGTTGGCAGTGCTAGAAAAGAGAAGGGGACACATATGAAACATGTTACAAAGGTAAAATGGGAAGGACTTGCAATAGATTGGCTATGAAGGGTGAAAGAAAATTAGAATTTGAGAATAATATTTAGATTGTGAACCTGGGTAACTGGGAGGTTGGTGAGAACTTTGATAGTAGTAGGGAAAGTAGAAGGGAAAAAAGAGAATTTGGGGAGAAAGATATTAAATTAAGTTTTCTACATGTTGAGTTTAAGATGGTTTTTGGATATCAAATTCAAGATATCCTTTAAGGCCCAAAAGGTTAGAAAATCATACATATCGTTTGACCTCATAATACCACTTTTAGGCATAAATCCCAAAAGAGATTAAAAAGAAAAAGAAAAGGAGCAATATGCACAAAAATACTCACAGCAGCTAATTTCTCAGGGTAAAGAATTGGAAATTAAGGGGATGACCACCAATTGAAGAGGGTGAATAAATTGTGATATGCCATATAATGGAATATTATTGTTCTATGAGAAATAATGTGTAGAATAATCTCAGAAAAACCTGGAAAGTCCTCCATGAGCTCCTGAAAAATAAAATGTACTATGTACAAAGCAATTGCAATATTGTGGGATGATCAACTGTGAAAGACTTTGTTATATCAGTAATACAGTTATTCAAGACTACTCTGAAAGACTTAAGATGAAAAATGCTATCCATACCCAAAGAAAGAATTGATTGTGTCTGAATATCTACTGAAGCATACCTCTTTTAACTTTATTTTTCTTAAGGATCTCTTTTTTTTTTGGGGGGGGGGAGGTGGGTATCTATGCTTTCTTTTGTGACATCACTTTTATGAAAATATTTTGCCTAACTTCACATGTCTCTTCTTAATAGAGAGGGGCAGTATGGGAAGGGAGGAAGGAAGAGAACTTGGATCTGAAAGTTTTTTTTTTAAAATGTAAAAAAATTGCTTTACATGTAACTAGAAAATTATATCTATATATGTGCATAGGCATATATGTATAGATATATGTAAACACACACATATATATTTATAACCTTATATATAATTTATAAACCAATTTGTTTTATATTTTTAAATAAAACTTTGAGGCTGGGGGCGGAGCCAAGATGGCGGAGTGAAAAGGTGACTTTCTGCCTCTCCTCCGATCTTCTCTCAAATCAACAATAAAATAAGCCTCTGAACTGATCTTCAAGTCAACGAACTCAGAAATATTTGGGCACGGCTCTCTGGAGAACTTCATATCAGGTTAGTCGGACTCAGACAGAGAGATAAATAGACTACAACTGTGCAGGCCGGAAGTGAGGGTGGGACTCAGCTCGGCTCATCTTGGAAGAAATTCCAAACTCCAAACTCCAAATTCCAAACACCTGGAGTTTATCTGAGGCACTCGGGACACTCTGCCCTGATTGGGGACAGGTGTTCTGGCAGACTTGCCTTGTTTAAGGAGTAATTCGGACTTAGTCCTAGCCCCCACCAGCCCAGCACCTTAAATCAACTCGCCGAAGTGCCCCAGGGCAAAGTGTCTTCAGCCGAGGTTTTTTTTTCCCCTACCTTAAAGAGATATCCACTCTCTCTAAAAAAAAAAAAAAATGATGAAGAAGCAAAAGAGAGCTCTCACCATAGACAGCTTTTATCAAGGCAAAGAAACGACCTCAGATACAGAGGTTTCTTTAGACAAAAATCCAGAAAAAAACAGCAACGACCATCACTGGTCCCCCTTTTCAAAAGGCCTTTCTGGAAGATTGCATAAAGAACCTCAAAAGAGAGCTGGAGGATAAATGGGAAAATAAATTGAAATCAGTGCAAGAAGGATACAGTATCTTGCAAGAAGGATATGATGCTCTGCAAAAGAGATATGAAAAAGACACCAATTTATTAAAAAATAAAATTAGTGAAGTGGAAAAAGAGTGCAGTGAACAAATTGGCCAGTTACAAAAGGAACTTAAAAAGGTAACTGAAGAAAACAACACCTTAAAAATAAGAATTGAACAAATGCAAGTGAATGACTCACTAAGACTTGAAGAATCAGTCAAACAAAAACAAAAAAATGAAAAATTAGAAGAAAATATGAAATATCTCCTAGGAAAAACAACTGACTTAGAAAATAGATCTAGGAGAGACAATCTAAGGATTATTGGACTTCCTGAAAGCCATGATCAAAAAAAGAATCTAAACACTATCTTCCAGGAAATCCTGAAAGAAAACTGCCCTGAGATTGTAGAATCAAAGGGCAAAATCAGCATTGAAAGAATTCACCGATCACCTCCTGAAAGAGACCCCAAAATTAAAACCCCAAGGAATATCGTGGCTAAATTTCAGGACTATAGCACCAAGGAACAGATTCTGCTAGCAGCTAGAAAGAAACAATTCAAATACCAAGGATCAATAATTAGAATCTGTCAGGATCTGTCAGCTTCCACACTGAAGGATCGAAGGGCCTGGAACCAGATATTCCGAAGGGCAAAGGAACTTGTATTACAGCCAAGAATAACCTATCCAGCTAGAATGAGCATTATCCTCCAGGGAAGAAGATGGTCATTCAATGATATAGGTGAATTTCACCTATTTCTAATGAAAAGACCAGATCTGAACAAAAAATTCGACACCCAAACACCGAACTCAAGAGATGCATAAAAAGGTAAAAAGGAAAGGACTCTTGAGAACTTTATTTTTACTAGGGGGATACTCAAAGTTTGGGGGTATAATTAACTAGATATTACTTTGATAATATGAAAAAGAGAACTAGAGGGGAAAAGGTTGTCATACTGGGGAAAAGAGGGAAAAAGTGGTAAAATAAGATCTAAAAAAAAAAGGAGGTAAAAACAAGGTAAAATCACTTGAAGAGGCAAAGAAAACCTAATATAATTGAGAGAAAGAGGGGAGGGAGAGGAGCATTGGGTAAATCTTACTCTCATCAGGTTGGGCTCTAAAAGTGTATATCAGACACTTGATTTCACATAGAAACTTGTCTGTTGCTAGAGGGAAGTGGGAGGGAAAGGAGGAAAAGTAAGGGACAAACTAATAGAAGGGAAAATAGAAGAATCAGGGGAAAGGAGTAAAA
The DNA here is from genome assembly GCA_023553655.1 of Myrmecobius fasciatus. Classification (NCBI taxonomy): domain Eukaryota; kingdom Metazoa; phylum Chordata; class Mammalia; order Dasyuromorphia; family Myrmecobiidae; genus Myrmecobius; species Myrmecobius fasciatus. Next base: position 1,161 of record JAJPUD010007957.1, on the reverse strand, counting down.
ACAGGGGAAGGGATCTAAAGGGTGGAGTATTGTTTGGGGGAGGGGGTCATCAAAAGCAAAGTACTGAGGTGGGGGGAAGGGAGAAAGGGGAAAGGAAAGGGGAGTATTGTTTGGGGGAGGGGTCATCAAAAGCAAAGTACTGAGGTGGGGGGAAGGGAGAAAGGGGAAAGGAAAGGGGAAAACATAACTTGGGTAAATAAGATGGCAGGAAATAAAGAATTAGTTATTCTATCTGTGAATGTGAATGGGATGAACTCTCCCATAAAGCGGAAGCGGATATCAGACTGGATTAAAAACCAGAATCCCACAATATGTTGTCTACAAGAAACACATCTAAAACATAGTGACACATATAGGATGAAGGTAAAAGGCTGGAGCAGGACCTATTATGCTTCAGGCGAACAAAAAAAAGCAGGGGTAGCAATCCTTATCTCAGATCAAGTAAAAGCCAAGATAGATCTAATCAAAATAGATAAGGAAGGAAACTATATTTTATTAAAGGGTACCATAGGTAATGTAGCAATATCAATACTAAATATATATGCACCAAGTGCAATAGCACACAAATTCCTAGGGGAGAAATTAAGAGAGATGCAAGAAGAAATAGACAGCCAAACGATACTAGTGGGGGATCTCAACCTTGCTCTCTCAGAATTAGATAAATCAAACTACAAAATAAATAAGAAAGAAACTAGGGAGATAAACCAATTGTTACAAAAGTTAGGTATGATAGATCTATGGAGAAAGTTGAATGGAGACAGTAGAGAGTTTACTTTTTTCTCAGCAGTCCATGGAACCTATACAAAAATTGACCATGTATTAGGGCATAAAAACCTTAAAATCAAATGCAGAAAGGCAGAAATAGTAAATGCATCCTTTTCAGATCATGATGCAATAAAAATCACATGCAATATAAGGCCAGGAGAAAATAAACCAAAAGGTAATTGGAAATTAAATAATCTAATCCTGAAGAATGAATGGGTGAAAGAGCAAATCATAGACACAATCAATAATTTCATCCAGGAGAATGACAATAAGGAGACAACATACCAAAATTTGTGGGATTCGGCCAAAGCGGTTTTAAGGGGCAATTTTATATCTCTAGATGCTTACTTGCATAAAATAGAGAAAGAAAAGATCAATGAATTGGGCTTATTATTA
>JAJPUD010007956.1:36195-97961 GCA_023553655.1 Myrmecobius fasciatus | reverse complement strand
CCAGTTCGAAGGCTCACTTTGTCTGGGTCTGAGGGAAGGTCCCAGGAGTTCACAGAGAAGGCTGTCAGCAGTTTGCCATCTTGGCTCCGCCCCCTGCTACTGATCATTTTAAGGAAAAGCCCATTTATACCTATACTCTCTTGTGTTTTTAATAGGAAAGGGTGTTGGATTTTATTGAATTCTTTTTCTGCATCTATTGAGATAATCATATGATTTTTGTTAGCTTGGTTATTAATATAATTGATTATGCAGATAATTTTCCTAATATTGAACCAACCTGGCATTCCTGGTATAAATCCTATTTGGTCATAGTGTTTTATTCTGGGGATGACTTTCTGTAATCTCATTGCTAATATCTTTTCTAAATTATAGGGAAATTGGTCTATAGTTTTCTTTCTATGTTTTCACCCTACCTGGTTTAGCTATCAGCACCATATCTGTATCATAGAAGGAATTTGGTAGTACACTTTCTCTATTTTTTCAAATAGTTTATATAGTATTGGAATTAATTGTTCTTTGAATGTTGGGTAGAATTCACGTGTAAATCCATCTGGCCCTGGAGATTTTTTCTTAGGGAGTGGTTTAATAGCTTGTTCTATTTCTTTTTCTAAAATGGGGCTATTTAAATAATTTATTTGCTCTTCTGTTAACCTGGGCAATCTATATTTTTGTAGATATTCCTCCATTTCTTTAAGATTATAAGATTTATTGGCATAAAGTTGGGCAAAGTAACTCCTAATTATTACTCTAATTTCCTCTTCATTGGAGGAAAGTTCTCCCTTATCATTTGTAAGACTAACAATTTGATTTTCTTCTTTCCTTTTTCTCATTAAATTAACTAAAGGCTTATCTATTTTGTTGGGTTTTTCATAAAACCAACTCTTACTTTTATTTGTTAATTCAATAGTTTTCTTATTTTCAATTTTATTAATCTCCCCTTTTATTTTCAGAATTTCCAATTTGGTATTTAATTGAGGGTTTTAAGTTTGCTCTTTTTCTAGCTTTTTTAATTGTAAGCCCAATTCATTGATCTTCTCTTTCTCTATTTTATTTTATTTTATTTTATTTTTTGTTGTTGCTTTTTGCTGAGGCAATTGAGGTTAAGTGACTTGCCCAGGGTCACACAGCTAGGGAATGTTAAGTGTCTGAGACCAGATTTGAACTCAGGTCCTCCTGACTTCAGGGCTGATGCTCTATCCACTCTGCCACCTAGCTGCCTTTCTTTCTCTATTTTATGCAAGTAAGCATCTAGAGATTTAAAATTACCCCTTATAACCGCTTTGGCTGCATCCCACAAATTTTGGTATGTTGTCTCATTATTCCTGAATGAAATTATTGATTGTCTATGATTTGCTCTTTCACCCATTCATTCTTTAAAATTAGGTTTAATTTCCAATTAACTTTTGGTCTATTTTCTCCTGGCCTTATATTGCATGTGATTTTTATTGCATCATGATCTGAAAAGGATGCATTTACTATTTCTGCCTTTCTGCATTTGATTTTGAGGTTTTTATGCCCTAACACATGGTCAATTTTTGTATAATTTCCATGAACCGCAGAGAAAAATGTAAGCTCCCTTCTATCTCTATTCAATTTTCTCCAAAGATCTATCATACTTTTCTAACATTTTGTTTACCTCCTCAACTTCTTTCTTATTTTTTTTTTTGGTTTGATTTATCTAATTCTGAGAGAGCAAGGTTGAGATCCCCCACTAGTATAGTTTTGCTGTTTATTTCTTCTTGCATCTCTCTCAATTTCTCCTCTAGGAATTTCCCTGCTATACCACTTGGTGCATATATGTATAGTATTGATAATGCTTCATAATCTATGGTACCCTTTAGTAAAATATAGTTTCCTTCCTTATCTCTTTTAATAAGATCTATCTTTGTTTTTACTTGATCTGAGATCATGATTGCTACCCCTGCTTTATTTTGTTCACCTGAAGCATAAAAGATTCTGTTTCTGCCCTTTCCCTTCACTCTTTATGTATCTCTATGTTTTAGATGTGTTTTTTGTAAACAACATATTGTAGGATTCTGGCTTTTAATCCAGTCTGCTACCCACTTCTGTTTTATGGGAGAGTTCATCCCATTCACATTCACAGTTAAAATAACTAAATCTGTATTTCCTGCCATCTTATTTACCCAAAGTTATATTTTTCTCTTTCCTTTCTCCTTTCTCCCTTCCCATCTGGCCATTTTTTGATGACCACCTCCCCCAATCAGTCCTCCCCCTTTAGAGCCCCTCCCTCTTTTTTACACCTTTCCCCTAATTCTTCTGTTTTCCCTTCTATCAGTCTATCCCTTTCTTTTCCTCCTTTCCCTCCTACTTCCTTATAAGGAGGGACAAGTTGTTCTGTGTAACCAAATATGTCTGATATACTCTTTTGGAACCCAGTCTGATGAGAATAAAATTCACACAATGCTCATCGCCCTCCCTTCTTTCTCTCAATTATATTAGTTTTTCTTTGCCTTTTCATGGGATTTTACCTCATTTTTACTTACTTTTTTTTTTTTACTTTATTTTACCTCCTTTTCCCTCTTTTTCCAGATGATAGCCCTTCCATCTCTAATTTCCTTTCCATTTTATCAAAGTAAAATCAAATTATACCCCCATTCTTTGAGTATACCTATAGTAGAATTATAGTTCTCAAGAGTTCTTTCCTTTTTACCTTTTTATGCTTCTTTTGAGTTCTGTGTTTGGAGATCAAATTTTTTGTTCAGATCTGGCCTTTTCATTAGAAATAGGTGAAATTCTCCTGTATCATTGAATGACCATCTTCTTCCTTGGAAGATAATGCTCATTCTAGCTGGATAACTTATCCTTAGCTGTAATCCAAGTTCCTTTGCCTTTCGGGAATATCTGATTCCAGGCCCCTCAATCCTTTAATGTGGAAGCTGACAGATCTTGTGTGATTCTAATTACAGTTCCTTGGTATTTGAATTGTTTCTTTCTAGCTGCTTGCGATATCTTTTCCTTGGTGTGATAGTCCTGAAATTTAGCCATGGTATTCCTTGGGGTTTTAATTTTGGGGTCTCTTTCAGGAGGTGATTGGTGAATTTTTTCCATGATGATTTTGCCTTCTGATTCTAAAACCTCAGGGCAGTTTTCTTTCAGGATTTCCTGGAAGACAGTGTTTAGATTCTTTTTTTCATCATGGCTTTCAGGAAGTCCAATAATCCTTAGATTGTCTCTCCTAGATCTATTTTCCAAGTCAGTTGTTTTTCCTAGGAGATATTTCATATTTTCTTTTAATTTTTAATTTTTTTGTTTTTGTTTGACTCATTCTTGAAGTCTTATTGAGTCATTCACTTGCATTTGTTCAATTCTAATTTTTAAAGTATTATTTTCTTCAGTTACCTTTTTTAGCTTTTTTTGTAACTGACTTTTTTGTTCATTGCAATCTTTTTCCATTTTACCAATTTTGTTTTTCAGTGAATTGTTTTCTTTTTCCATTTCACCAGTTTTCTTTTTCAGTGAGCTGTTGTTTTTTTTCCATTTCACCATTTTCATTTTTCAGTAAATTGGTGTCTTTTTTTCATATCTTTTTTGCAGGACATTATATCCTCCTTGTACTGATCTTAACTCATTTCCCCATTTTTCTTCTAACTCTCTTTTGAGATTCTTTATGCAATCTTGCAGGTAAGCTTTGTGAAATGGGGCCAAGGGCATGTCTCCCTTTGTGGCTTCCTCTGGAATTGTTTTACCTTTACCCATCTCAGTATCTGAGGTCTGCCCTTCTTTCTCTCCATAAAGGCTGTTTATGGTAAGAGCTCTTTTCTGTTTCTTATTCATTTTTTAGAGCTTGAGGTCTGTTTAAAGCAGAGAAGCGGCAGCTGCTTTGCCCTGGGGCAGTTCGGCTTGTTGACTTCCAGTGCAGAGCTGGTAGGGCTAGGTCCCAGGTTCTCAGTTGTTCTCAAATCACTTTTTACCAAAGGCAGATCTGCCAAAGCACCTGCCCACAACCAGAGAAAAGTGGTCCAAACATCTCCCAGGGACTTCCCAGGTACTTAAAATCTGCCATGCTCCGTCCCATCCTTGGCTTCCTGTCCTGTCTCTGTGCTGCCGCCTGAGCTCAGCAAATTGCCCTATCCCCCGCCCGTCTGAAACAGACTTGCTCAGGAGTTCTTCCAAGGTAATTTTTGCTGGAAATGTGTTGTACTCCAAGTAGTGGGGGAGCTTTCAGTCCAGAATCAGTTCAGAGGCTTAATCTGCTGTTGGTTTGAGAGAAGATCAGAGGAAGTCACAGAGAGTCGGGTCTGCACTCCGCCATCTTGGCCGTTTCCTCCTAAGGTATTCTTTTAATTGTTGTATCTCTCTTCCCATTGAGCTTACTCTAATTTTAGGTGTTATTTTCTTTAGTATTTTTTGTGTGTAGGTCTCCTTTACTAAGCTGTTGACTTATTTTTCATGATTTTCTTGCATCACTCTCCTTTCTCTTCCCATTTTTTTTATTAAAGCTTTTTATTTGTATAACATGTGTATGGGTAGTTCCTCAGCATTGATCTTTACAAAGCTTTCCATTACAAATTTTACCCCCAGTCCTCTCCCCTCCCCTAGATAGCAGGAAGTCCACCACATGTTAATAATGTTAAAATACTTGATAAGTTGTTGTGCAAGAAAAATCCTATCTACAAAAAAAAATCAGAGAAAGGAAACACAATGCAAGAAAACATCAATAGAGATCATGAACATGTTATGTTGTGGTCCACATTTTATATACCTCTCTCTGGGTGTATATGGCTTTCTTCACTGAACAACTGGAACTGGTTTGAAACATTTCATTGTTGAAGAGAGCCATGTCCATCAGAATGGATCATCATGTAATATTGTTGCTGTGTACAATGATCTCCTGGTTCTGCTGATTTCACTCAGCATCAGTTCATGCAAGTCTCTCCAGGCCTCTCTCAAATCGTCCTGTTGGACGTTTCTTATAGAGCAATAATATTCCATAACATTAATATACCATAATTTATTCAGCCATTCTCCAATTGATGGGCATCCATTCAGTTTCCAGTTTCTAGCCACTACAAAAAGGGCTGCCACAAACATTCTTGCACATGTGGGGCCCTTTCCCTCCTCTAAGATCTCTTTGGGATATAAGCCCAATAGAAACACTGCTGGGTCAAAGGGTATGCACAGTTTGATAACTTTTGAGCATAGTTCCAAATTGTTCTCCAGAATGGTTGGATCCATTCACAGTTCCACCAATAATGTATCAATGTCCCAGCTTTCCCACATCCCCTCCAAGCATTCACCATTATCTTTTCCTGTCATTTTAGCCAATTTGACAGGTGTGTAGTGGTACCTCAGAGTTGTCTTAATTTGCATTTCTCTGATCAATAGTGATTTGGAGCAACTTTTCATATGACTAGAAATGGTTTTAATTTCATCATCTGAAATTTTCTGTTCATATCCCTTGACCATTTATCTATTGAAGAGTGCTTGAATTCTTATAAATATGAGACAATTCTCTATATATTTTAGAAATGAGGCCTTTATCAGAACCCTGAAATGTAAAGATGATTTCCCAATTTGATGCTTCCCTTGTAATATTGTGTGCATTAGTTTTGTTTGTACAGAAACTTTTTAACATAATATAATCAAAATTATCTATCTGGTGTTCAATTAAGAGTTCCAGATCTTATTTGGACATAAATTTATTAACATCTTCACAGGTCTGAGAGGTAAACTATCCTATGTTCCTCTAATTTGCTTACAATATCACTCTTTATATCTAGATCGTGAACCCATTTAGATTTTATCTTGGTATGTGGTGTTAGGTGTGGGTCAAGCCCTAATTTCTTCCACACTAGTTTCTAATTTTCCCAGCAGTTTTTGCCAAATAGTGAGTATTTATCCCAAAAGCTGGGGTCTTTGGCTTTATCAAACACTAAATTGCTAAAGTTATTGCCTAGATTGGTCTGATATCCTATCCTATGCCACTGATCGACTGCTCTATTTCTTAGCCAGTACCAAATGGTTTTGATGACTGCTGCTTTATAATATCGTTTTAGATCTGGTACAGCAAGGCCACCTTCATCTGCCTTTTTTTCGTTAATTCCCTTGAAATTCTTGACCTTTTGTTCTTCCAAATGAACTTTGCTACTATTTTTTCTAGATCTGTAAAATAATTTCTTGGGAGTTTCATTGGTATGGCACTAAATAGATTAGTTTGGGTAGTATTGTCATTTTTATTATATTTGCTCGGCCTACCCATGAGCACTTAATGTTTTTCCAATTGACTAGGTCTGATTTTATTTGTGTGTAAAGTGTTTTGTACTTTAGTTCATATAGTTTCTGACTTTTCCTTGGCAGATAGATTCCCAAATATTTTATACTATCATCCATTATTTGGAATGGAATTTCTTTTTCTATCTCTTGCTGCTGAACTTTGTTGGTAATATATAAAAATGCTGATGATTTATGTGGATTTATTTTGAATCCTGCAACTTTGCTGAAGTTGTGAATTGTTTCTAGTAGTTTTTTTAGTTTAGTCTTTAGGGTTCTCTGAGTAGACCATCATGTCATCTGCAAAAAGTGATAATTTGGTTTCTTCATGACCTACTCTAATTCCTTTTATCTCTTTTTCTTCTCTTATTGCCAAAGTTTACATTTCTAATACAATATTAAATAGTAATGGTCACAATGAGCAGCCTTGTTTCACTCCTGATCTTATTGGGAATGCTTCTAGTTTGGTTCCATTACATATGATACTTGCTGATGTTTTAAGTAGTTGCTACTGATCATTTTAAGGAAAAGCCCATTCATTCCTATCCACTCTCATGTTTTTAATAGGAATGGGTGTTGAATTTTGTCAAATGCTTTTTCTGCATCTATTGAGATAATCATATGATTTTTGTTAGTTTGGTTATTAATATAATTGATTGCGCTGATAGTTTTCCTAATATTGAACCAGCCCTGCATTCCTGGTATAAATCCTACTTCGTCATAGTGTATTATCCTGGGGATGACTTTATGTAATCTCATTGCTAATATCTTATTTAAAATTTTTGCATCAATATTCATTAGGGAAATTGGTCTATAGTTTTTTTTTCTCTGTTTTCACCTTACCTGGTTTAGGTATCAGCACCATATCGGTATCATAGAAGTAATTTCGTAGTATAGCTTCTGTCCCTATTTTTTCAAATAGTTTGTATAGTATTGGAATTAATTGTTCTTTGAATGTTTGGTAGAATTCACATGTAAATTCATCTGGCCTTAGAGATTTTTTCTTAGGGAGTTGTTTAATAGCTTGTTCTATTTCTTTTTCTAACATGGGGCTATTTAAATAATTTATTTGCTCTTCTGTTAACCTGGGCAATCTACATTTTTGTAGATATTTCTGCATTTCATTTAGATTATTAAATTTACTGGCATAAAGTATGGCAAAGTAACTCCTAATTATTACTCTAATTTCCTCTTCATTGGAGGAAAGTTCTCCCTTATCATTTTTGAGACTAACAATTTGATTTTCCTCTTTCTTTTTTCTCATCAAATTAACTAGAGGCTTATCTATTTTGTTGTTTTTTTCATAAAACCAACTCAGTTTTATTTATTAATTCAATAAGTTTTCTTATTTTCAATTTTATTAATTTCCCTTTTTATTTTTAGAATTTCCAATTTGGTATTTAATTGAGGGTTTTTAATTTGTTCTTTTTCTAATTTTTTTTTAATAGTAAGCCCAATTCGTTAATCTTCTCTTTCTCTGTTTTATGCAAGTAAGCATCTAGAGATATAAAATTACCCCTTATAACCGCTTTGGCTGTATCCCACAAATTTTGGTATGTTGTCTCATTATTGTCATTCTCCTGGATGAAATTATTGATTGTGTCCATTATTTGCTCTTTCACCCATTCATTCTTCAGGATTAGATTATTTAATTTCCAATTAAGTTTTGGTCTATTTTCTCCTGGCCTTATATTGCATGTGATTTTTATTGCATCATGATCTGAAAAAGATGCATTTACTATTTTTGCCTTTCTGCATTTGATTTTGAGGGTTTTATGTCCTAACACATGGTCAATTTTGTATAAGTTCCATGAATTGCAGAAAAAAAAGTAAATTCCCTACATCTCCATTTAATTTTCTCCAAAGATCTATCATGCCTAACTTTTCTAACAATTAGTTTACCTCCCTAACTTCTTTCTTATTTATTTTGTGGTTTGATTTATCTAATTCTGAGAGAGCAAGGTTGAGATCTGCCACTAGCATAGTTTTGCTGTCTATTTCTTCTTGCATCTCTCTTAATTTCTCCTCTAGGAATTTGGATGCTATACTACTTGGTGCATATATATTTAGTATTGATATGGCTACATTATCTGTGGTACCCTTTAATAAAATATAGTTTCGGGGCAGCTAGGTGGCGCAGTGGTTAGAGCACCAGCCCTGAAGTCAGGAGGACCTGAGTTCAAATCTGGTCTCAGACACTTAACATTCCCTAGCTGTGTGACCCTGGGCAAGTCACTTAACCCCAAATGCCTCAGCAAAAAAATAAAAAATAAAAAATAAAAAAATAAAATAAAATATAGTTTCCCTCCTTATCTCTTTTGATTAGATCTATCTTTGCTTTTGCTTGATCTGATATCAGGTTTGCTATCCCTGCTTTTTTTTGTTGTTGTTGTTCATCTGAAGCATAATAGCGTCTGCTCCAGCCTTTTACCTTCACCCTGCATGTGTCACTATGCTTTAGATGTGTTTCTTGTAGACAACATATTGTTGGATTCTGGTTTTTAATCCAGCCTGCTATCCATTCCTGCTTTATGGAAGAGTTCATCCCATCTACATTCACAGTTAGAATAACTAAATCTGTATTTCCTGCCATCTTATTTACCCGTTATGTTTTTCCCTTTCCTTTCCCCTTTCTTCCTTCTCCGCTCCTCAGTATTTTGCTTTTGATGACCCCTTCCTGAAAACAATCCTTCCCACTTTTATATCCCCTCCCCCCTTTTTTTACTCCTTTCCCCTGATTCTTCTATTTTCCCTTCTATTAGTTTATCCCTTTCTTTTCCTCCTTTCCCTCCCACTTCCCTATAGCGACGGACAAGTTTCTCTGTGAAACCAAAAGTGTCTGATAGACACTTTTAGAGCCTACTCTGATGAGAGTAAGATTTACACAATGCTCATCTCCCTCCCTTATTTCTCTGAATTATATTAGGTTTTCTTTGCCTCTTCATGAGATTTTACCTTATTTTTATCTCCTTTTTTTTAGATCTTATTTTACCACTTTTTTCCTCTTTTCCCTAGTATGATAACCTTTCCTTCTCTAGTTTTCTTTTTCATATTATCGAAGTAATAGCTAGTTAATTATACCCTCAATCTTTAAGTATCCCCATAGTAGAAATAAAGTTCTCAAGAGTCTTTTCCTTTTTACCTTTTTTATGCTTCTCTTGAGTTCTGTGTTTGGAGGTTGAATTTTTTGTTCAGATCTTCACCTATATCATTAAATGACCATCTTCTTCCCTGGAGGATAATGCCCATTCTTGCTGGATAGGCCATTCTTGGCTGTAATCCAAGTTCCTTTGCCTTTCAGAATATCTGGTGCCAGGCCCTTCTCTCCTTCAGTGTGGAGGCTGACAGATTGTGTGTGATTCTAATTATAGATCCTCGGTATTTGAATTGTTTCTTTCTAGCTGCTAGGAAAATCTTTTCCTTGGTGCAATAGTCCTGAAATTTAGCCATGATATTCCTTGGGGTTTTAATTTTGGAGGTGATCGGCGAATTCTTTCAATGGTGATTTTCCTTTCTGATTCTACAACCTCAGGGCAGTTTTCTTTCAGGATTTCCTGGACGATGGTGTCTAGGTTCTTTTTTTCATTGTGGCTTTCAGGAAGTCCAATAATCCTTAGATTGTCTCTCCTAGATCCATTTTCCAAGTCAGCTGTTTTTCCTAGGAGATATTTCATATTTTCTTCTATTTTTTCATTTTTTTTGTTTGACTAATTCTTGACGTCTTATTGAGTCATTCACTTGCATTTGTTCAATTCTTATTTTTAAAGTGTTGTTTTCTTCAGTGACCTTTTTTAGCTCCTTTTGTAACTGGCCAATTTGTTCATGGCATACTTTTTCCATTTCACCAATTTTGTTTTGCAATAAATTGGTGTCTTTTTCATATCTCTTTTGTAGAGCATTATATCCTTCTGAGAGGGCATTAAATTCTTCTTGCACTGATCTCAGTTTATTTTCCCATTTATCATCCAGCTCTTTTTTGAGATTCTTTATGCAATCTTCCAGAAAGGCTTTTTGAAAAGGGGACCAAGTTGTATCTCCCTTGATGGCTTCCTCTGGAGTTGTTTTGCCTACAGGAACTTCAGGATCTGGGGTCTGCCTTTCTTTCTCACCATAAAAGCTGTATATGGTAAGAGCTCTCTTCTGCTTCTTAGTCATTATTTATTTATTTATTTTTTAAAAAAAGCTGGGGGTCTGTGCAAAGCAGAGAAGCTCCGGCTAACTGTGGTAGTTTGCCCTGGGGCAATTCTGCTAATCAACTTCCGGTGCTGGGCTGGTTGGGCTAGGACCTCTCATTTGCAATGGTTTACAAACTGCCTTTTACAAAAGGGAGATCTGCCAGAGCACCTGCCCACAATCAAGGCAGAGTGTCCCGAGTGCCTCAGAAACACCCAACAGCCTCAGAAACACTCACCAGCTGTTTTGAGTTTCTGCCACACTGAGCCCTGCCCAGTTTCCTGCCCTGTCTCCTGGACACTGGGCAAACTGCTCGCCCCCACTGCTAGCCCTCTCTGCCTGACTGAAACAGACCTTTATGAAATTCTTCAAAGGTCACTTGAGAAAGAAGAATTTCTTAGTCCAAATATTTCTGGGTTCGTTGACTTAAAGATCAATTCAGAGGTTTATTTTACTGTTGATTTGAGAGGTCAGAGGAGGACACAGAGAGTCACTCACTCCGCCATCTTGGCTCCGCCTCTTCCTCTCTTCCCATTTTTCCCATTATTTTTCTTACTTGATTTTCAAAATCCTTTTTGAGCTCTTCCATGGTCTGAGGTCAATTCACGTTTTTCTTGGAAGTTTTGGATGTAGTAACTTGGATTACATTATCTTCATCTGAGTGTTTGTTTTGATCTTTCTTGTCACCATAGTAACTTTCTATGGTCATTTAAAAAAAATTTTTTAATGTTTGTTCATTTCTCTAGCTTATTATTCAACTTTGAACTCTTCAATAAAGTAGGGCTCTGCTTCTAGGGTGGAGGGTGCATTGTCCCAAACAAAACCCAAGGGTTTTGTGCAGCTGTTTTCAAAGATGCTTCTAGGATTTGTAAGTTTTCAGTTTTTCCAAAGTAGTATGTTCTAAGGAGAGGTGTGTTTACTAATTCTTTTAGTCTGTTTTCTGGTCTATGAGTGGCCATGAACACTCTTTTCTGCCTTGGAATTATGAGGAGAGTTCCTATTCCACTACAGTCACAAGCTCTGGTATTCACTGCTTCTCCCTGCTCTGGAACTGCCACCTAGAATTGTGACTCAGATTTAAGTATGGGCCAAACAACAGAGTTCTGACTCAGTTCTAGCAAGGAGATCTTGTAATCTCTTTCTGATCAGTTTTTCAATCTCTTTACTGTCTGTGGGTTAAGAGCTCCAGAAGCAGCCCCTGTCTCTGCTAATTCAGTGACTCCCAAGGATCTGCTCCTGTTTTGCTGGGATCTCATGTTAAGCTGGATCACTCTCTACTCTCCCAGATGCAAAAGGCCTTTCCTGCTGAATTCCTCAGTTGTCTTTGGTGTCTGTGGACTATGAGGAATTGAAACTTGCCGCTGATTCAGTCTCCCTGATACCTGCTTTTGTTTTGCTGGACCTCTATCTGTGTTAGCACAGGCTACTGTGTTAGACTGAGCTTCACTCTTGCCCTGGTGCAATAGATCTAAATTTGTTGTTGTTGTTGTTGTTGTCTTGGAGTAGAAAATTGTTTCACTCCATCTTTTTGTGTTCTGCTATGTTAGAATTGTTTAGAAACATTATTTAAAGGTATTTGAAAGGGTTTGGGGGAGATAACTCAGGAGAGTCCATGCTTTTACTCTGCTATGTTGGCTCTACTTCTCTAAGTCTACTGTTTTGAGAAGAAATTAATTTCTGAAACTTTATCATTATTGCATATATTAAATAACACATTAATATAATTTAGAATGATTCATTATATTATCAGCCATTTTTTTCTCAGATATTGTGATCCACATAAGTATGAAGTCAAAGATAGGTACTTCCTTTGCTGATTTTTCATCCAGGTAATCACTAGTAATTGTAAGCATCCTGAAAGAATCTGTCCTGACTCTCATCCCTTTTCAATGTATATCACTTGATGATTTTATCAGCCTCCATGAGTAAAATGGTTATGTATTTGCAGATGTCTCTCAGATCTAGTTTAAAATGTCCCTAGTCTAGTTTCTCTTCTGAGCCTCAGTCCTGTATCATCAACTGCCTCTTTGACATCTCAAAGTGAATGTTTAATTGGAAAATCAGACTCAACATGTTCAAAACAGAACTCATTATTTCTACTAGTAAAACCATCCCCTTTTCAAGTTTCACTTTCATTGTTAAGAGCACTTCCATTCGCCTGGTCACTCAGGCTTGTAAACTTGGTGTTATCCTTAAATTCTTTTTGTCACTTATCCTACTTATCAAATATGTTTTATCTTGTCACTTTTACTTTCATATCTCACACTTGCATGAACTGATGCTGAGTGAAATCAGCAGAACCAGGAGAACATTATACACAGCAACAAGATTATACAATGATCAATTCTGATGGACATGGTTCTCTTCAGCAATGAGACGATTCAAACCAGTTCCTATTGTTCAGCAATGAAGAAAATCATATACATCCAGAAAGAGGCCTGAGGGAACTGAGTGTGAACCACAACACAGCATTTTAACTCTTTCTGTGCATTTTGTTTTCCTTCTTAGGTTGTTTTTTTTTTCCTCTCTCTTTCTATATCTGATGTTTCCTGTGTAGTAAGATAACTGTATAGATATATATACATATATTGGATTTGTCATATAATTTAACATATTTAGCATGTATTAGATTGCCTGTCATCTAGGGGTGGGGGTGGAGGGAAGGAGGGGAAAAGCTTGGAACAAAAAAAAAGTTTTTGCAAAGGTCAATGTAGAAAAATCACTCGTATGTTTTGTAAATAAAAAGCTTTTAATTAAAAAATAAATAAATAAATAAATAAATAAACTTTCATATCTCTCATTTGTTTCCTTGTCTCCACTCATACAGTCTCCACCCCAGGTCAGAGTTTCATCACTTCTCACCTGAGCTATGGTAATAACTTTCTAAGTCACTTCCCTACCTCAAATCTTTGCTCACTCAAGTTTATTCTCCATTTTGTTTCAAAGATGATTTTTCTAAAGCCTAAGTCTGGCCACCCCCATACTAAGCTTCAGGGACTCCTCATTACCTTTAATATCATTACAATTCTGTGGTTGGAATTTAAGGCTCTTCAAAACATTAATCCTTACTAAGTTTCCAATTTTCTTACACTTTTTTCTTCTTCGTGTATTTCATGATTCAGTTAAACAGGCCTACTTGCAGTTCTTTAAGCATAACATGTCTTTGCATGCTCAACCCTCTCAATACCCTCCTTGGTTTCCCTGACTTTCTTCAAAATTCAGCTCAAGTCCAGCCATCTGCGAGAGGCCTTCTCTGGTCCTCCTAGATGTTAATGCCTTTTTCTCTCACATACATGGTCTCTCTTACATAGTCTCTCCATATGTCTGAAGTGCCTAGTTATTTACTCATCATCTCCTTCATTAGAATGTATAGTCTTTGAGGAAAGAGACTATTTGTATTTTTTCCCCAGTCTTTATCCTAGTGTTTGGCATGTAGTAATCATTTAATAAAAGCTTGTGGACTAACACCCCCATATATAAAGTAAGAGTAAGGCAAAATTTTCTGTTACCAGTCTAGTTTTTTTCTACAGAGAATGTGCATTCAAAGTATTGACTTTGGGACTTTTTTTTTCCTTTCTTTGGGCAATGAATATATCTTTCCTTTCAATTAGCTCTATGACACTAGGAGTGCCCATGTGCTAGTATTAAGTCATGTGTTACAATACAATGTACGAACTTTCTAGGCTCCATATGTTCCCTGTCTTTTAGATAGTTTTTAGGATTCCCCAGGACTACCTCAGAAGTCTGAATAAGCCTGGAGAGGTTTCATGAGATTAGGAATCCACACAGTATATAAAAAGTGAAATGGAATGTTTTCAACATATCATGAGATTCAGGATATTCCTAGAGGGATAAGCATACTCAGGAATATTCCTGAAGGATTCCTACATGCAAAATTTTTGTTTTCAAATGAAATGATTCTCCTTATGGAATGTCTCTTTATTGCTTACACCAGAGAATTAATGTTAAACTTCCATTGCATTCTATTTTCTGTAAGAATTTCTACAGATGAAAACAGTTTTTCCATCCATAGATTTCATTTTTAGCTCAACATATTCCTCATATGCTATTATCCAATTCCTGTGAATGTGTGTGCCAACTTTTTTGCCATTCCTTGTCTTTCCCCTCAGCTTCTGGCAGCAAAATCAAGAAGGATTGAGGTTTAAAAAAGATGAAGGAGACATGTTTATATCTGCCAATCTTCAACATAATGAAGTGTTATTAACACAGCCTTTTCTTCTTTGTCTTTTTGTTTTCTTCTCTCTTTTACCTCCAAGTAATTATTATTATTATTATTCTCTACTATGAAAAAATTAAGTTTGAGAATAAGGAAACATGGATCAGGTCAAGTATTAAAAGTGAACTGGAAAAACAACTGAAATTTTCACTTCAAGAGTTGCAGCTACAAAGCTGAAAAGATATAAATGCAGTATCAATGTTTCTGCATCAATAAGAGGTACTAGAATCAAGAGTGCAATTAGAGTTTCTGTTTTTAATAAATTAAAAATATAAAACATGTATATTTTCTCTCTCATTACTTGAATATATCTATATCTATACACATGCATATATGTATGTATACATCAATAATTTCTTTTATAAGCATATATAATCTATATACCTTAAGGTAGGTTGTATAAATTTTAGTTTCTTCAATTTTCAATGCATCTAAGATACCAGATTTCTTTCTTTCTTTTTTTTTTTTTTTTAGGAGCTGGCTTTTTCTTTTTTTTATTAATACTTTTTATTTGCAAAACATATGTATGGGTAATTCCTAAATATTAACCCTTACAAAGCTTTCCATTACAAATTTTTCCCCCCTACTCCCCACCCCTCCCCTAAATGGCAGGATATTCACTACATGATAATTATGTTAGAATACTTAAGAAATCGAATATATGTATAGTTATTGCCACATAACATTTTTTTGTGCAGGAGAAATCATATCTACAAGAAATAATAATCCGATAAAGGAAATACAATGCAAGCAAACATCAATAGAGAACATGAAAATGTTATGTTGTGGTCCACATTTCACATCCCTCTCTCTGGGTGTATATGGCTTTCTTCACTGAACAATTGGAATTGGTTTGAAGCATTTCATTGTTGAAGAGAGTCATGTCCCTCAGAACTGATCCTCATATAGTATTGTTGTTGCCGTGTATAATGATCTCCTGGTTCTGCTCGTTTCACTCAGCATCAGTTCATGCAAGTCACTCCAGGCCTCTCTGAAATCGTCCTGCTGGTCATTTCTCACAGAGCAATAATATTCCATAACATTCATATACCATAATTTATTCAGCCACTCTCCAATTGATGGGCATCCATTCAGTTTCCAGTTTCTAGCCACTACAAAAAGAGCTGCCACAAACATTCTTGAACATGTGGGGCCCTTTCCTTCTTTTATGATTTCTTTGGGATATAAGCCCAATAGAAACACTGCTGGGTCAAAGGGTATGCATAGTTTGATAACTTTTTGAGCATAGCTCCAAATTGCTCTCCAGAATGGTTGGATCCGTTCACAGTTCCACCAACAATGCATCAGTGTCCCAGTCTTCTCACATCCCCTCCAACATTCATTGTTATCTTTTCCTGTCATTTTAGCCGATCTGACAGGTGTGTAGTGGTACCTCAGAGTTGTCTTAATTTGCATTTCTCTGATCAATAGTGATTTGGAGCACCTTTTCATATGATTATAAATAGTTTTAATTTCACCATCTGAAAATTGTCTGTTCATATCCTTTGACCATTTATCAATTGGAGAATGGCTTGAATTCTTACAAATATGAGACAATTCTCTATATATTTTAGAAATGAGGCCTTTATCAGAACCCTTAAATGTAAAGATGATTTCCCAATTTGATGCTTCTCTCCTAATCTTGTCTGCATTAGTTTTGTTTGTACAGAAACTTTTTAACTTAATATAATCAAAATTGTAAGATACCAGATTTCATAAATGTCTCAGATATTACTACTCCTTTGATCTTGGTAAATTTTCTTTCACATTTACTATGTGTGGAAAAATATATCACCCTGAGTCCAGATTGGTGATGAGCCTCTCAATTTAGCTAGACTGTTCTCAGAGGACAAATACAGTCTATCACTAGAGTTGGACTCAAGACCTTTCCAGCTAGGTAGGTAGCTTTTGTTGTTTATCCTTTGTTCTGAAAAAGGACCCTGACATCAGGGAGGTGATGCCTTGACATGCGAATGAATTGGATGTAAGTAAAGGAGGGCTGAGCAAAGTCACCTGCCTCATTTTCTCTTCCACTGCCATCTGGGTTCAGTGGTCAAATATAGAGCAGGATGGCAGGAGATGGCCCTGGATGTAGTGGGAGATCTTTGCCTTTTTAAGCTAAGGTCTTTAATTGATCTCAGTTTGACTGAGGCCGCACCCATTCAGTGATAAAAGACTAGGTAATAATCAAGGCAAAGAATGGCCTCTTTCACCTAGTCCAAAAAATAAATAAATTTAAAAATCTGGGAAGGAAAGACCTGCAGGGTTTCTGGCCAAAACAGAAATGATTTCTATTTATATCCACTCTGAGTCAATCAGGACCCAAATAATGACTAACTGGGGCTTGTCTTGGGACTTATTGTTGGCCAATCAATGAAAGTCAGAGTGCTTTGGATTTGAGGTATGGCTCTCAAGAAAGGTATAATAGTCAGTAAACCTTAAGATAGCTTGGGAGGATTTACCAAACAAAAAATGTTTTAAGAACATCTGTAGATAAGGGTATAAACAGAAGGAAGGAGGAGAGAAGGAAAGAAAGAGAGGAAGGAGAAAGGGGAGGGAAGAAGGAAAGGAGAAAAGAAAGAAGAGAGAGAAAAAAGAAGGAAGGGGAAAGGAAGAAAAGAGAGGAATGAGGGAAGGGAGGGAAGAAACAGAAGGTAAAGAAAGAGTTTCCCAACTAAACAGTTCCAGTTGGGTTCTTAATGGGTTCTACTCAAAAAGGTTGTTGTTTGTCCTTTATTCTCTTAAGAGGACCATAACATCAGGAAGATAATGCCATGATATGCAAGTAAATTGGATTTAAGTGAGTGAAGGCTGTACAAGGTCACCTGCCTCACTTTGTCCTTCAGTACTATCTGGGTAAAATACCCTATGTGGATAAAGGGTCCAATGGAATTACATTTTAGTCAGTAAATGCTTACAGTGCTAGTAAGTTCCAGAATTTCATGATTGATGATCTTGTCTTTTACATTTAGTGTTTGAAAGGAGATGCTTATACCTACTTCAGTTAGCTACTTATTAGATATCTCTTGTTGTTACTCTAATTAAAATGGCAAAAATGTACATTAGAACTACATACAAAATATCACAGAAAACAGAAAAATAGTTAAGATACAATAAAAGGTAACAAGGATCGATGATAGGAAGATTTAGGGGCATAATGTAGATTTTACAGGATGTGTGTGTGTGTGTGTGTGTGTGTGTGTGTAGATATAGATATTCCTTGCCTGTTTTCAGCTTACCACATGTGTGATTCAGCACTTCAGGCCCTTTATGATGATGGAATTCCTGGATATTTCTGGCCTGATTATTTCAGTGTTGAAAGGAATTAATATTTTGGTTTAAAAACCTTGAATGTTCCTTTAAGTCTTTCTCTCCCCATGATGGTAACAGAGAACAGAATAGTAGATCAATTTTTTTTAAAGGATAGAAAATTTCCAACTTATATCTTCAAAATCTCTTGATAAAACTGTCATGTGGGTATGGTTACCATGATGCATAGCAAAAGTCTGCTAGCAGAATTGTATAATGCCACATGACAGCTTTATCAGGAAATTTAGCCAGACAAGTTTGCATTTTCTTCTTTGTACTTATTTCCTAAATAGCATGATGTGTTATTATTTTCAAGGTAGTTTGTCCAGAGTTAGAGGTGATGTTCTGAGTTTCAGATGTCCACATATCCTGGTTCAAATGAATAGAGGTTACTGGTAGCCAGAGTGATTTCTTTATTGGAGAAGATGCAACAGCAAGAAGAAAACTAGGGATTATTTAGACAGTGCAGAACCAAGGTGAAATATGGCCATTTTCTCACCAACTGTCCTGATATTAAATAAATTAGTCTCTTAAGAGATTATAAAAATAGTTTTAAGTTATTAACCCTATTTTAAATAATTTTGCCAATGCATATTGTAAGTCTTTTGTGTCCATTTGCATTTCTTTTGAGTGAAAAAAAAAACTACTTGACATATCTGATTTAATTATATTTGAGTACATTTTTCCTTTTTCCTTTGGGGACTCTTAGACATGAGTCAAAATTGTATTAACTTCTAGGGTAGAGGATTTAATGAGCTGCTGAGTCTGAGAAAAGAAAGCTTAGATGCTCTCTCATTAGAAGGAAGACTTTTCCAGAATTGAACCCAGCCTGGACCAAATGCATGAGTCCAGAACAGAGAAACTTCTTAGGGATGAAGAAGTCAATGTTGTAACCCAGCTCCATAGAACTAGCATTCCAAGGATATATAAGAATCTTATGGAGAAAAGCTAACTAAGAGACAAATTATGTGGAAAGAGAATCATGGAGATTTATGAGTGGAGAGGAAATTACTTCCCAGGTATCTGTGATTATAGATTTTGTAAAATAGTAAAATTCATTCTATATACAGACAGCTGTAAATTTATATAAAATTTGCAATAGGAAAATTCAACTTTACTTAAAGAATTCTAAAAGAAGTTTTCATTACTCCAAAATACCTATGTTAACTTTATTATATGATACTGTGCTCTCTCTTTACTTCTGCTTCTCAGCTTAGTGCTCTGTGTCTTTCATACCCTCATGAAAAGAGAACCCCCTAAAAAACTCTTCAAATAAAAGCAGAATAGGGGCAGAGACTACTACTACTGCCACTAGTCCTGAGTATGGTTTGAGACTTCCTGAAATTAAAAAGGTAATCTTTGCTCTGCTTTACTCCATTTTATAGCCCATCTTTTCCTGTTTATCTGGATCCTATGTGGCTTGTGTTCCTCCTTCTGCTTTCACTTTTCTGTCCAGGTCCCTACATGTTTTTGAACCATGTGTTGGCCCCTCTCTCCATAGGCTTGGGGCTCCCTTCATGCTTCCCTTACCTCCATTCCCATGTCTGAAGGCAAATTTGCATTACATAAAAATTGATTTACATAATAGTCTGCAGACAGGTCCATTTGGGTAAAGCAAGAACTGTCTGTATGTGCCTGTGTATACATATGCATATATGTTCATGTGCATATACATATATGTACACACACATATACATATATTCTTTCCCCACCCCCCAGGTTTGCCAGTATGTAATGGGGGGCAGTAGGCCAAGGAGGAAACAAGTTTGAGCAAGTGACAGACCAGTTGAAAAGAAATGGTGTCTGCCTCAAGGGGGTACAAGTAACCATGGATGCCCAACTAAGGGTGATGACTGTCAATAAAGAAACTGTGTATCAGCAGCCAAAAAGGAAGAATAGTCTTAATAGTATAGTGAACTAGCCAACATTGGAGAGGAAGCAGGAATGGAGCCACAACCTTAGGGTCTCATAAATCAATCCTGGTGGGGCAGGATAAGAATGGGTGTGTTTTATAAAGGGGAGAGAGTATATTCAGACTATTTTCAAAAGATAGTTTAAAAAATAATTTGAAATATCTTCGGTCATTGTTAAAGAGCTGTTAGTAGCTATGGGAACAACTTTGGCTCTTAAAAATAAGTATCAGAAAACCATATCATCTCATAACACTGAAGGCATGTCATAAGACAAAGAACATTCATTGCATCCCCAACTAAGGGAGCAGGGGGAAGAGGAATCAGGAGAAAGTTGAGACAATATTAAAGAGAAGTTGGAACTCATTCATCTCTTACTTCTGCCAAATCAGCAAGGAGCAGCAGAATGATCCTTTAATTTCTCCTTTTCTCTGTCTTTAACTCTTACAAGAAAGGATTGCATTGACTTTGTATCTTACCTTTTTTTTCCTGAAGAGCACTTAATCTTTAATAAGTTTTTGACATGTATTCTCATTTGACATTTACAAGAACTATACTTTTTGGCAAAGTACTTATTGAATGAATAGTATGTGCAAAACACTATGATAGGTTCTGACAGATAGAAAACATTTGAAATTACATGTTTAGTGAGGTTGTGGATTCTCCTTTACTATAATTCTTCAAGAAAAAGTTTGATGACCACTTGGAAGATAAATTGTAAAAGAGATCCTTTTATGGAGATGAGTTGTACTAGATAATTTCTGGGATTTATTTCAAATCTGAGATTCTTTATTGAATATGTCTTTAGAAAAGTATAAGGTAGAAACAAATAACAATCGGGTAAATAGACATGCAATTGTAATAAGTTTTAGTTTCTCTGGGAAAAGGGAAATTATATAAGTAACAAACTGGTAGTAAACTTTCAAAACACACAACCCAAATATGAAACATATATTCTAAACTAGGAACAATAAAAAAATCACAATTGTTATTAATAATCAAGCTATGGTACATTATTATAATTATTATCATCTTTCTAAGTAAAAAAGGTATTTTTACTTCTTTTTTCCCCTAGTTCTCTTCCATGTACATAAGTAATAGAACACTGACCACTTATATATATGCATTGCATTCTGGAAACATTATTTATAAAATAATTTCTTTATTATTATGCTAAAAAAGCTTTGATTCCAGATAGTGCTAACAGTTTATCTTTAAGTTTTCTATTTTTATAAGCTAATTAATGATCTATGAACACAAATGAAATTACAGGTTCAGACCATTAAAAAATATATACACACAAACTAGGGAACATGTGAGACGATATGACATAGAGGATGATAGTTATGAAATCAGCAGACCTGAATTTAAGTTCTTCCTCTGACTCATATTAACTGTGTGATCCTGGCAAGCATCTTAACCTCTCATTGCCCTCAAGCTGCTCTCCAAAGCTATAGTCACTCATAAATCAACAAGTATTTATTAATTACTACTGTCTGCTAGAGACCATATTTGTTTTTTTTTTCTTTATTAAAGCTTTTTATTTGCAAAACATATGTATGGGTAATTCTTCAACATTGACCCTTACAAAGCTTTCTATTACAAATTTCCCCTCCCTTATTCCCCACTCCTCCCCTAAATGGCAGAAAATCTACTACATGTTAATTATGTTAAAAATACTTGACAAATCAAATATATGTATACATATTTCCACACTTATCTTGTTGCACAAGAAAAATCGTATCTACAAGAAAAAAAAATCTGAGAAAGGAAACACAATGTAAGCAAACATCAATAGAGAGCATGGAAATGTTATGTTGTGAGACCGTATTTGTTGCTGGGAACAAAAAGACAAATTTGAAATAGTACCTGCCCTCAAATTTGTTAATCTGCATGCATAGGAGGATATTTCTCACACTGGAAGTTCTCTACATTGATGAGATTCCAGATTCTGACCAAAGAAAAGCAAATATTGTGCTTGCACTCTGAAAAGGTAAAAAGGTTAAGGAATTCCTGAAGTAAATGATTTTTAATATATCCGCCCCTTAATATAATATCCCTGCCTACTTCACTAGAATGTTTGTTAATGTAATCAAATCAAATGTGAAAACTGCCCATTAATGTTTATTTTCTTTTCCTACCTCTTCTGATTATTTCTCCTTCTTTGAGTCTTGAAAAAAATCCAGTTTGTGGCACTTTTATAAACTTATTAGTTATTATTTTATGTAATATTCATTTGTATTTGTATTATAGTATTCTTTTAGTTAGTGACCTTCATGAGGACAAGAACATATGAATTAACATTTGAATTGCTTCACTGCCTTAAAATAGTCTCCAGATGTGGTAGAAATATTTTTATTGCATTGAATTGAAATATCTATTCTATAGGAATGAATTTTTTTTTCTTTTTAAAAATATTTTTTGTTGGCAGCTTTTGTTTTTATATCATTTTAAAATCTTTGAATCTATGGCTCTTCCCTCCCAAGGCTATGAACTATTTATTACAATAAAGAGTAACAGAAAAAAAGCATATCAGCAAAACTAAACCAACACATCAACTGAATCAGTATGTACAGTATTCCACACCTGTAGTCACCCCACATCTTCCAAGAAGAGAGGAAATTTTTTGTTTCCATTTTTATTTCTTCAGGGCCAAACTCACTTCTTATAATTATTCAGCATGATATAATTTCATGGTATTGTTGCATTTTTCCCATTTACATTATAATAGTAATTTCATAAATTGTTTTAGATGTCTGTTGTTGTTTTTGTTATTTGTCATTATTCCCTAAGAGAACCATGACATCAGGGAGATGATACCATGACAGGAAAGTGAATTGGATTTAAGTGCGAGAAGGCTGTGCAGAGTCAACTGCCTCACTTCCCCCTCCAGAGTCATCTGGGTCCAATGGCTACATTGAGATCTGGATGACTGAAGATGGTGCTGGATATAATGGGAGACCTTGGCCTTTTTAAGCTTTAATTGGTCTTAGTTTGATTGAGGCTATAACCATTCAATTATTAAGGCAAGGTAGCAATTGAGGCAAAGAATGGACTCTTTCACCTAATCCAAAAAATGAATTAAATAAAAAAATCTGGGAGGGGAAGACCCTCAGGGTTTCTGGCCAAAGCAAAAATTCGCTTTGAGTTAGTCCGGACCCAAGCAATGACCAATTGTTAGTCAGTCAAAGAAAGTCATGGTGATTTAGGTTTAAAGCATGGATCTTAAGAAAGAAATCTAGTTAATGAATCCCAAGATATCTTGGAAGGGCTTGTGGGATTTCAGAGAAGGTAGTTGAAAACATATGACTGGAATCTAGGGAAGAGATTGCAGCTAAATGTCTATGTTGGCAGTAATATATGAAGAGATGATGCTTGAACTCTCCAAAAGAAATTGTAGAGAATAAGAGATGGCAGAGCATTATCATAGACATACTGGAGAATATGGAGACAATGGTGAATGAATCTATGGGTCAGGAATGACTTGATCCAGATTGGAGGAAGTTCTGAGAGCAAATAAGAAGAGATTTGTTAACTGATTACATGATGATTTCTTCAGGTGTAGAAAGACAAGAGTCCAGAGAATAAAGATTTGATTTTAAACAAAGGTACTGGGAAGAATCCAGAATCCAGGTTAGAACTGCCAAAAAGATACAAGAAGAATCAGTTTTGAGCTAAAACTCAGATGAAATTACCTGATATCCTGACCAGCCTAGGCATGAAACACAAAGGAAATTTCAAGCCTGATAATTTGTAATAGATAGGAAAGAACACTCAATCTTTAATAAGATCTTGGTTTGAATTTTGGCTCTCCCACTAATATTAACTGTGTGAACCTTGCATAGGTCACTTAATATTTCATTTTTCCTATAATGGATGGAATTTATGAAACTGCATTACTTACTCCATAAAGTTATTGATGAGTACTGATCAGTCTGTTCAGTAAGCATTTATTATGCACCCTCTGTATTCTAGGCATAGTGTTTAGTGTTGAGGATAAGAAGAAAGGCAGGAGATGATTCTTGTCCTCAAGGAGTTCATAGTCTAATGGATAAGACAACATATAAATAACTATGTACAAACAAGATTCATTGGAGGTAATCAATAGAGAGAAAACACAAGAATTAAGAGGATCAGGAAAGACTTCCTGTAGAAAGTGGGATTTTAGAGAAGATCTGAAGGATGCCTAGAGGTGGTGGTAAGGAAAGATTATTCCAGATATGGAAAATTCTGCAGCCTGGAAATGGAATGCCTTTTTGAAAGATAGCAAGGAAACTGGTGTTTTTCAATTGTAGTGAAGATGAAGGGACATAAAGTATAAGAAGGCTGGAAAAGTTGAGAAGAAGCAAATTATGAAGAACTTTGAATATCAAGAGAATTTGATATTTTATCCTGGAAACAATTAGAAACCACTAGGGTTTATTGAATAAAAGGGTGACAAGGTCAGACCTGTGCTTTAGGAAGATCACTTTGACAGTAAAGTGGAGGATGGACTGGACTAGTGAGAGACTTGTGGCAGGAAGAATAATCAAAAAGGGTTTTGCATATGTGAAGTGATGAGGTGATGGCAGTCTCAGAAGATAAAAGGGGACATGATGAGAGATGTTATGAAGTTAAAATAAATAGGATTTAATAAAAGATTAGATGTTCTTGTTTGTCCTTTGATTTTTTTAAAATAATATTTCATTTTCCCCAATTACATATAAAAGACAATTTTTAATTTTTTAAAATTTTGAATTCCAAATTCTTTGAGATGGTAAGCAATTCAATCATGCAAATCTTATGTTGTGAAAGAGGACAAAGACCAACCCCCGACCAAAAACCAAACACATAAACTCACAAATAAATAAAGTGAAAATAGTATGTTTTGTTCGTCATTTAGACTCCCTCAGTTCTTTCTCTGGATGTGAATAGCATTTGTCATCATGAGTCCTTTGGAATGTCTTAGGTAATTGTAGTGCTAAAAATAGCTAAATCATTCACACTTGATCATTACTGTTATTATATACAATGTTCTCTTGGTTCTGCTCACTTCACTTCATGTAAGTCCAGGTTTTTCTGAAATCCACCTATTCACCATTTCTTGTAGCACCATAATATTCCATTACAATCATATACTACAGCTTTTCCCCCAATTGATGGGCATCCCTTTGTCCATAAATCTTCAATTCTTTGCCACCATAAAAAAGCTATCAATATTTTTGTACAACTAAGTCCTATTTCTTTTTTTAAAAAATTTCTTTGAGATAATAGACCTAAAGCAGTATTGCTAGATTAAAGGGTATGCACAGTTTTATAGCCTTTTGGGCAATAGTACTTTATTTTTGAAAACCAATGGATGTCTTGACTTGCATATGAATTGTATTTAAGTGAGGCAGAGTTGCACAAAGTTAACATCTTCACTCTCTCTTCTTGAGTCATCAAAGTCAGTGGCAAGATAAAGTCAGGATAACTGGCAATGACTTCAATGTCTCTACAAGCTCCACCTGCTTTAGCCACCAAATTGTTCTCATCTTCCTATTCCACCAGGGAAGTATTTACAAGTTTGGGGTAGACAGCCCCCAATTCACTAATGGATTTACCAGGGTGTGACTGTTGCATATGCCACTGCTTCTTGGAGCCATAGGTGAGAGTTGAGTGATCAGTTGGACACCAAAGGTGGATGAGCAGCCCCGAAGAAAAGGGTTCAGCAAACCCACTCACCAGAAGTACTAGTTCTCAATTAACACCCAATACACTTCAAAAGATTAGATAGGAGAGTGAGAAAGATTGGGGAGTTGAAGATGACATTTAGGTTGTAAATTTGGGTGTATTGGGCCATCAACAGCAATAATGAAGTTCGGAAGGAGGAAAAGTTTTAGGGAAAGCTTTGGAGCATGTTGAATTGAAGATATCTATGAGCATCCTATTTGATATGTCTAATGAATGGAGTTGCAAATCTGGAGATTATGAGAGGTTGTGGGTTAAGGCTGGACAAGTAGATGTGAGAGTCATCAGTATGGATAGAATAATGGAAACCATGGGAGATGATCACCAAGTAAAGTAATTAAAGAGCAAAAATGGAAGAGGACTCTACTTATCTTTAGAAAATTTAATAAAATATCAAAAGAAAGCATTTTGTAAGCTTTAACACTCTATATAAAGAGGACTGTGGGTGCCAAGTTGTTTTAAGAAATGCGTCTATTTATTTATAATTAGTCTACAAATATGTTGATTATATCCTGAGATTCTCCCACTCAGTAGAAATTGGGACAGGTGATACAGCATGGAATACAGAGGTGATCAAAATATTTAAATTTTTATAATGGCATATAATTCAATATGGACCATCATCCTTTAAAACTAAGTGATCAAAAAAGAAATCCTATGTCAAACTTGAATCTTGTGTATACCTTGTAATGTATGGCACAAAACCCAAGGTCCTACTGTATAGGCTTACACAAACTAAACCTAATCTTGGGGACTTCCCCATTAATCTCTCTTTATTTCTTGCCTCCCTCTAGGGATTCTCCTGTGTCATGATTCCAATAACTTATTATGGAGAAAAAATTTTTCAAGAGTGGAACCACTTTTATCACCTATATGACAATAGTAGTTACAATTAGCAGAAAACCCCAGGGATGCCATCTGTTTTTTTTCGTTTGTTTGTTTTTGCTTGGGTTTTTGTTGTTTTAGATCTAGTAGATGTCTATTCATGGATATGGTTGCTTTTGGTCACAAGAGTATTGCTTGAAATCCTGTGGACACTATGGGTACCTTGCTTAGAAGATATTTGCTATAACTAATAGCATACATTGAATTTTAATTCCTAAACACACACACACACATATATACATACACACATGCATATGTGTGCATATATATATATATATGTTTATGTATATATACTTGTAAATTTGATCTCACTGGTACAGGGGACTTCCAGTGTGGAAACTTCCTTAATCAGTGCAAATCCTCATAACTCATAACAATGCATATCCTATAACTTTGCCCAAGCATATAGCTAGTTTGTGTCAGAGGCGAGATTTGTACTAAGGCTCATGGATATGAATATTTCTATCTTTGAAATACTTTAAGGTTACAGGATATTTTCCATATCTTGTATCTTTTTAGATAGGAAAAACCTTCAAAAGTAAATATCCTATTCATGTTGTATTAATAGTGCATCAGCACAAGCAGATGACTGTCTTTTTGAATACCCAATATATAGGGCATCATTATATAGATAAAAATAGATTTACACCTGTAAATTTCTAGAGGTTGACCTTTTTTGCAGTTGGGAGAATACCTTGATATACTTATCTGGAAATGCCTAGAAGGCAACATTTGCAGGTGTCTTTTTCAAGGCAGAGATATAGGTTTATGAAACCAGCATGGTATGTCCTAACAAAACACTGATCTTGAGAATCAGTGAGGCTTGAGGTAGTTTTCAATTTGAAGAAAAAAAAAAACAAGACAAAACCTCTTGCTTGGGAAAGAATGATTAAAAGCCACTTCTCCAAGGGCCTCCCCATATCCTGTTTCCTTAAGTGGTTTGAAGGTATTCCAAAATTGTGTACTATGATGTATGGATTTTGCTTGCCTTTTAGATCATTTGCCATGATTAAAGTCCATAACACTCATAAATTTAAGAAAATTTATAATTCTTTAAAATGTGGCATAAGTAATAATAATGATAATAGCTAATATTTATAGTGCCTACTATGTGCAGGCACTGCTAAATGCTTTACAATTATTAATCTCATTTAATCCTCACAATTATTATCCTCACTTTATAGATGAGAAAACTGAAACAACAAAGTTTAAATTACTTTCCCCAAAGTCACACAGCTGGTTAAGGCGTATTTGAACTCAAGTCTTCCTAATTCCAGGCCTAGCGCTCTGCTGCTAAAGTGAAAAAAAAATTTTCTATTATTACATATCTCACATCATAAATCTTGTCTGACCATTTCAAAACTCAAAAATCCCACACCTATATATCACTTGATAACAATAGATCATGAATCCAATGATCTTCCATAGATTTATACAAATTTGGTTCAGTCTTAGAACTTTCTTAATAAATAATTTTTGGCTAATTATTCCTTTCAGATTTTCCTCAATAAGGATATCAAAATATAGCTGATATCTAGATTTCAATAGAAAAGATAAAAGAGACTTCTCAGTTCCCCAAGCAAATAGTTGAGGTAAATATATATATTAATGTTGGACAACCTTTATTTTGCCACATGGAAAATATAAAATAGACTATATTCACATGTAAGATAAGGCACTCTTTCTTCCCTTTTCAGTGAAGTCCATCTTTCCTCCAGCACCAATATTATCTTCTAGACCTGTTGATCTTAAATTAAGGATACCCTGACATAAAATTCCTCTTTGAAAAGGAAGCCATTTGGAATTACTAGAGTCAATCCTTGACCTTTCAGTGAGCCCAACCTTCCCTAGGATTTGTACAGAACTCTAGACTTAAAATAATAACCCAAAGATGAGGGTCCCTCCCCTAAAGGAGATTTTTTTTTACTTGGGGTTGCTAGAGAACCATTCTCCTTCCAGTTGATAAGAATTATCCACAATAATAGAGGAAAGAAAAGTACAAGTTAACTTCTCCACAAAATGGATCTGTCTAGAGACATCCTTAATCATCCTTATGTCAGTCTCCTAGTAACTGTTATTGTTTAGGGATTCCCCACTTTTCTCTCCAGAAGGCTGACCTGGGGGACTCTCACTGTTTTACCACAGTCCTCCTCCTCTTGCTCTAACACATATGCATTACATCTCTCAGGTCATGTAGATCTTTCTTCTCTAGGAGTCAAACGTCTGACCTTCATTGCATTGTCACTACCTCTCCATTCTTGCACTAGCAGCAACTCAGAAGTCTCTGGAGGGCTCTGTGGATGTGCAGACTTCCTCTACTGCTGTCACTTTAGAATCTGATCCCACTTTTTGGTTGTGACCATTCTTTCACCTCTCGTCTGTGTCCATCCTAAGCTCTGTCTCTATATTCTCTGCTTCCTTTTAAAGGCAGAGTCCAAGAGTGAGGTTCAAATTCAAGGCAGCTGTAACTCAGTCATGCCCAAATGTCATGATTTAGTCATCCTCAATGATCTCTTCATGGGACAACAATGGGTAAAGATATCCTTCTTGCCTAATTAAGGAAACATGATCAAAGTCCTAAACGTGGCATACTACCCTCACTATCAGGAAGATGATAGCATGTGCGAGGCAACATCTTTAAATGTAAATTTAAGGGGCAGCTAGGTGGCGCAGTGGATAGAGCACCAGCTCTGAAGTCAGGAGGACCTGAGTTCAAATTTGGCTTCAGATGCTTAACACTGCCTAGCTGTGCGACCCTGGGCAAGTTACTTAACCCCAATTGCCTCAGCAAAACAAATAAATAAATAAATTTTAACTTAAATCTTTTAAAAGACATTTTTATTAATCAGATCCTTCCTTTTCAAACCTTCTGCAATTTAAAGGCTTATGAAGCATGTTCCTTCAAAACAAACCTGGCAGGAAAGAATTGCAAATATGATTATTACCATTTTACAGATGAGGAAAGGGTAGCTTAGGGAGATCCATTTGGTTATCTGTTATCACATGAGTAAATACTGGAACTATATTGTGGCATAAGCCTAAATTTGGTTTAGTTCTTTAGGTTTAAGGTTTTCAAACATGCATAAAATCCAATTCAAAAGTACACTAATAGACTAAAAATCTACTATACAAGAATTAAAGAGTATAAAATAAAATTCCCTATCGTCCTTAAGTTAGAAACTTACGCAACTGATCTGTAGGCTGTTACAGCTTAGAGGAACAAAAAAACCCAAAACACCTTTTGTGTTTTTCACTCCCAGACTATTCTTTTTTGTAGTTCAAGTTGTTAGATATATAAAACTGAGGGCCTCAAAAACTGTAGCAATTGAGGGTACCATATTCCCATTCTGCTTCTTATAAGCCAGGATTCAAATAGATTGTCTTGACTAATTTAAGTCTAACATTTTCCCTACTCTACCATGTGAATTTATAACTATTAGTTTTTAAAAATTGAAAAAGTCTTTAAAAATTTCTTTGATAGTTAATGTCTTCTTAGTCATACATTTCTTTTTGATTTATATTTGCTGAAGAGACAAAGGAGAAAGACAAGAGTATGTTATCACTGTATTCTTCCATACTGTGTTTGGTTCTATTTAGCACATTTTAAGAAAGACATTAACAAAACTGGAGAGTATCTAGAGAAAGGTGATCTGGCTGGCAAAAGAACATAAATCCATATTGGTTGAAGGAAATGATGAAGAGCAGAATGATAATGGTAGCTAGCATTTTAAAGTTTTCAAAGGACTTTATATATTACTTCTCATTTGATCCTCCTAGCAATCATGAGAAGTAGATGTTATTATTATTGCCATTTTATAAATAAGCAAACTGAAGCCAAGGTTAAGTGAATCTAGGTTTATACAGCTAATAAAGTTTTTCTGAGGGAGGACTGAAAATCAGGTCTTCCTTACTCTAAGTCCAGCATTTTAATCTCTGTGCCAACTGTCTCCTAAAAAAAAAGAAGGTCATGATACCTGCTTTCAATTAGTTTCTGAAAGCAAAGGCAACTAGACTAGCTTTTCTTGATTCGAGAGGACAGAGTTAGAAATAATGGCTAAAAGTTAGGAGAAGCAGATTTAGGCTTACTGTAAGTATAAACTTGCTAACAACTAAAACTGTTCAAAAATAGAATGAGTTAGCATAGAAGATACTTGAATTCTCCTAACTGGGGGGTCCTCAAACAAAGGCTGAATGACCAATCACTTGTTAAGGATAGTGTAGAGGGATTTTTACAGATATAAGCTGAGCTAACTAGCCTCCAAAATATCTTCCAACTTTGAAGTTATGGGATTCCATAATTGTAAAAAGGAAAATAGTTTGTCTAAAGTTTAAACCAGTTAAAATGCTTGTCTTAGAATCTGCAGTGTTTGCCCAACCCAAATTGTTGCTCTGTGATTCACTCAGTAATAAAGTGCCCCACATTGTTTCTAAGAAACCTGGCCATTTTACTAAATCACCATAGCTGCACTAGTTAAATTTAGGTTCTTTAAGGTTCTGTATTGAAAAAAAAAGAAATTAAACATTAAACGGGCTTAGTCACACTATGTTTATTGCAAAAGTTTTAAAGACTGGGTCAATTTGAACATGCCTATGCTTGATTTATGTCCTGCTTCCAAAAATATGCCAAAGTATTTATTTGCTTTCAGAATAGTTCACATCCCTTTTAGAAGAGAACTGAGACAGAGATGGACAACTAATGCTGAGGGCCCACCCACTTGCAACTATACTACAATGCATTGCTTTTTCCTTCTTTTGGTAAGGATTATTTAAAGCAAGTTTTATGAATCTGAAATTTGAACTCTTTTGCTTATGAATTGCTTCATATCTTGCTTCTTTTTTTTAGAAGCCTTTTTCCAATTTTTTTTTCATCTTGTAGACTTAAAATTTTTGCTTATTGGACTATAGATAGACAGTGATTCAGGTGGTGGTACCCCTTTTAAATATCAGTGGCCATGTTTTTCCTAACTAAAAATCAGATTACATGTTCTGACAAATGATATTAATTTTGCAAAGCCTCATGAAAAAAGCTCTTCCTTTTTTTGAAATTAGAAATATCCTATAAAGTTTGGGACATACATTCAGTTCACCTACAAAATACAAGATACTCATACAGGGCAGCTAGGACATATGAGGGGATAGAATGCTGGACCTAGAGTCAGGAAGACTTTTCTTCCTGAATTCAAATCTGGCCTCAGACACTTTCTAACTATGGCTAGATATCTAATCCTGTTTGTCTCAGTTCCTCATCTATGAAATAAGCTGGAGAGAGAAATGGTAAGCATTTGAGTATTTTTGCCAAGAAAACCTCAAAAAGGAGTCACAGAGAGTTGGACACGACTGAAACCACTGAACAGCAACAACAACAACAATACACATATAGAACTTGCTCTGTATTTTCAAGGAAATATGAAGCATATAGTAGAAAAGGGCAGTGACACAGAACTTACAAGACCAGGGTGTGAGACCTAGTTTTATCACTTAATACCTGTGTGATTCTGGACATCTTACTTGACCTTGAGCCTCTGTTTCCATTTCTGTAAAATGTAAGAAAATATTACCTCTCAGAATCCTTGTTTTCCTCCAAGGATTGGTTCATGAGAAGCCTTCCCTGATTATCTCAGCCAATCTATGTTTGCTCCTATTTCATTTGACTTTTAATATAATTATCTTTGTAGTATCCAGTCTCAGTATCAAAGGATTCAGAGCAGTTAAGATAAAAATTGTTGGACATCACTGAATAAAGAGACAGTTCTACCCTCCCCTGGCCCTGAAGGTGAGGCAAGAGGTCCATGGACTTGAGGTGAGAGCATAGTCACTAGGAGGGAGTTTTGAATGATAATGGAGATGGCTCAGCGGCAAGCATTTGAGGATTTCTGGAGCCATCATTCACTGTAATTTTGGACTGCTGCCTGAGGTTCACAGGTAATATACCTAGGAAGACTAGCTACTGCCAGACTTTTCATTTGAGAGAATTGATACCCAAAGTTAATTTTCTTGTTAGAAACTTCATGGTGCAGTGGATGGAAAAGAAGACTAAAAACAGGAACATCTAGATCTAAGTTCTTCTTCCAAAATGTACTGAGTGTGACAAGTGACTAAGCTTCCCACTCTAAATGTTAGAGAAGATACTGACCTATTTTTGTAAATCTAGTTTCCTGCTCTGAAAC
This sequence comes from Myrmecobius fasciatus, assembly GCA_023553655.1. NCBI lineage: Eukaryota > Metazoa > Chordata > Mammalia > Dasyuromorphia > Myrmecobiidae > Myrmecobius > Myrmecobius fasciatus. Next base: position 65,340 of record JAJPUD010007956.1, on the reverse strand, counting down.
TTCCCTATACCAATTAATAGCAAAATAGTTCTTATCCCTCTCCATTTCTCTCTGAACACAGGGCATATGTGTATTAAGTTCAACACTTTTCTAATCTTTAAATTTTGTTTATGCTTCTGTTCAATTAGCATTGAAAACCATCATTAGAAAAATATGGAGAACTTTGATAATTTTGATTTGCATGTGCTTTATTATCTGAATGTGACATAAGAGAAGAGATAATGACAGACATTACACATGTAGACAGAATACTGAGAAAGAGAAGATATATGCCATCAGAGATTGTCAAAATTTTCCCACTTGAGGTTCTAGATCTGCATATAGGAGAGAATCTTACTGATTAGTATTTCATAAATTTTCAAAGCTTAAATCTAGTTTTTCTCTAGGCAAAAGGCAAGTTTAGATTTGTGTGACTGACTTTAAACCTCCATTTCCACACCTGTAAAATGTGGAAAAATTAGTTCTGATTTCTGTCTGATGGAGGGCTGGAACACTCACTAAGGTGAACAACTTGATTTTTCCCGTTGTTCTACTTCACACATGTTCAAGGAGGTTGAAGTGGTATCTAGATTAGTGGTCCTCAAAGTGTGATCCAGTTCAATATTTATTTAACTCACATTAAAAAAAAAGCTCTATGGGAGGAATCCTCAATAATTTTTAAGACTGTAAAATCTACTTTCATCAGAATTGGCTCAGAGAGGAAATAACATACACATTTAATAGGCATAGAAATCTATCTTATCCTGCAAGAAAGTAGGAGGGAAAGGGGATACAAGAAGAGGGGAGGGCATATTGGGGGAAGAGATGGTCAGAAGCAAAACACTTTTGAGGATGGACAGGGTGAAAAGAGAGTAAAAGAATAGAATAATTGGGGTAAATACAGTTAGCAATAGTAATTTTTAAATAGTGTATTTTATTTTTCTAAATACAATCAAAGATAGTTTTCAACATTTACCTTAGCAAAACTTTGTGTTCCAAATTTCTCTCTCTCCACCTTTCTCAAGACGATAAGCAATAGGATATAGATTAAACATGTGGAATTCTTCTAACTATACTTCCATATTAGTCATAGCAATAGTGATTGTGACAAGAATTTTGAAGCAAGTTTCTCTGATGAAGGTCTTATTTCACAAATGTATAGGAACTGAGTTAAAGTTATTTAAAAAAAATAAAAGCCATTCCCCAATTGATAAATAATCAACGAATATGAACAGTTTTCAATTGAAGTAATCAAGCTATTTATAGCCATATAAAAAAGACACTCTAACTCACTATTGATTGGAGAAATGCAAATTAAAGTAATTCTGAGGTACTACTTCATGCCTATTAGATTGTCTAATTCCAGAAAGGAAAATGACAAATGTTGAAAGGAATATGGGAAAATGAGACATTAATGTTTGGTTGGTGGAATTGTGACCTGATTCAACCATTCTGTAAAGCAACTTGGAACTATGATCAGAGAGTTATAAAACCTTGCATACTCTTTGACCTAACAATACCACTACTAGGCATGTATCCTAAAACAAATTTTTTTAAAGCAAAAGGACCCATATGTACAAAAATATTTATGGCAACTCTTCTCAATGCCATCAATCAGGGAATGGCTGAATGAATTAGGGTATGTGATTATGATGGAATACTATTGTTTTATAAGAAATAATGAACAGGATGCTCTCAAAAAAACCTGGAAAATCCTCCTTGAGTTCATGCAGAGTTAAATGTATTGTAATACAAAATAAAACCAATGTTGTGAGATGGATGTGAATGATTTTGCTATTCTCAGCAATACAATGATCCAATAGCACTCTGAAGGACTTAAGATGAAAAATGCTATCCATACTCAGAAAAAGAACTGATTGTGAATGAATACAGATTGAAGCATACTTTTTTAAGTTTTATTTTTCTTAAGGTTTTTTCCAGGGGGGGTGGGAGGAGAGGATCTATATTTTCTTTCACAACATATTTATGGAAATGTTTTGCATAACTTCACATGTGCCTTCTCATTGCCCTCCTCCTCATTCCCCAGAAGAAGGGAGAGAATCTAAAACTCAAAGTTTTAAAAACAAATGTAAAAAATTGTTTTACATGTAACTGGGGGAAAATAAAATATTAAATTTAAAAAAATGTAAAAACATTCTTGAGACAAGCTGAAGTGCTGTGGCTGGAAAATATATGTAAATCTCACATTTCAGGACTGGGAGAAAATATCCTAAACTTTTCTCTCTTAAAGTGTCTGAGAAGAATCTTTCCACTTTATACTATCAGATCCTCAGAGAGATAGATACATAGGTATTTGTGTTCCACAGATATTGGACTCCAATGTTTCTATGCTGTGTGAAAGTGACCTTGTGAACTTAAAGGCTTTCCTGACATAATGAAATCCTGGTCAACCATACCCATGCTGGAAAGGATTGGGGTATGGTTCAGCAACAAATTATGCAAGATCCTGTTTTTACTAAGTGTAAAAATGCTTGTCACCAGTAGAGTGACCACTTGATAATGGATATGAGCACTTTCATCATGATAATTCATAAAACAAACAATTGAGTATTATTTGATCATCAATCCTCTTTGATCTCTATAATTTAATTGTAATGGTGGCAAAGTAGTGAATTATATGTATACACATTAACTTAGCTTCTGGTGCTTTAAATTTGATATCCTTTTGCAGTGACATTGCAAAGGAGAAACTGAACTGTATATTCTTTCCATAAAGAAAAAAGTGAGCTGTCACTAGTAGAAGAATCACTGAATGGTTTTCTTTAAAGAGACAAATAAAGGAGTTTAAGAAATCAATTTTGTTTTGGAAAGCATTTTGGAATTATGCCCAAAGGGCTATCAAACTGTGCATACCCTTTGATCGAGCAGTGACTCTACTGGGCTTGTATCCCAAAGAGATCATAAAGGAAGGAAAGGGCCCCACATGTGCAAGAATGTTTGTGGCAGCCCTTTTTGTAATGGCTAGAAACTGGAAACTGAGGGGATGCCCATCAGTTGGAGAATGGCTGAATAAGTTATGGTATATGAATGTTATGGAATATTATTGTCCTATAAGAACTGATCAGCAGGATTATTTTCACAGAGATCTAAAGAGAATTACATGAACGGATGCTAACTGAAGTGAGCAGAACCAGGAGATCATTGTACATATATGGCAACAGCAAGATTATACAATGATCAATTTTGATGGGCGTGGCTCTTTTTAACAATGAAATGATTCAATTCTAATGGTCTTGTGAAGATGAGAGACATCTGCAGCCAGAGAGAGGACTGTGGAAACTTGAATATGGATCACAACATAGTATTTTAATTCTTTTTGTTGTTTGCTTGCATTTTGTTTTTTTTCTCATTTTTTTCCTTCTTGATCTGATTTTTCTTGTGCAGCATGATATTTGTGGAAATATGTATAGAAGAATTGCACATGTTTAACATATGTATATTGGATTATATATTGGATTACTTGCCATCTAGGAGAGGAGATATAGGGAAGGGAGGGAAAAAATTGGGTACACAAGATTTTACAAGGGTAAATGTTAAAAATTATTTAAAAACAAAAAGCTTTAATAAAAAATTAAAAATCAATTTTATTGAACATTCAAAGGCAATAGGCATAACTTTATGAACATTTTATCATTTCATATTACAATACTCAAGAGAGGCATAAAAACACATCATGAAGATAATTGTAGTTTATCAAGCAATATATGTTGGTGAGAATAAAGAGAAAGAGAAATTCTGTGAAGAACCCAATATGTACTCCAAATATACACACAAATATACTGGGAGACTTTAGGGCAAAGGTGGCAGAGGCAAAGATGAGGAAAAAAAATATGTTAGTGAGCATGATCCAGGAGTGTTAAATAAGAAACCAAAAAATTGTAAACTACATAAAAACTTTCTGCCTATCTATGGATTATGAAGGTGTATATATATATACATATATATATACATATGCATATGTATATATATGAGAATGTTAATATTACAGATGTCATCTGCAGTATTTTCCATGTCCATCTTCTTTAAACTTTCTTTTTTGTAGGGAAAAAACATCAAATAAATAGGAAACATTATATTTTAACAGAAAGGAAGGGAGTGGTTATTGATGCTGGACTTTTCCCAAGACCATTGACTAGTTAGAGTGAAGCTCAAAATCAATACCAAGTTTCCATTTCCATGATATATAGAAACTGATCCAAATTTACACAAATGAGAGCCATTTGCCAATTAACGTATGGTCAAAGAATATTAACATGCAGTTCTCAAGGGAAGAAATCCAAGCATATGAACATATGAAATATGAAAAACATATGTTACCAATCACTAATAATTAGATGAATGAAAATTAAAGTAAATCTATAGTTCCTCCAATTGTATTGACAAAGTTAACAAAGAAGCCAAGTGTTGGAGGGGCTTTGGGAACTGGTCTAGACATTCTGGAAAGCAATTTAGAATTATGTTCAAAAAGTTACTAAGCTGTGTATTTGACCTAGTAATATCTAAGTAAGTACTATAACCCAAAGAAATCATGGAAAGAGGAAAAAGTCCTATGTGTACAAAAATATTTATAGCTGTTCTTTCTGTTGTAACAAAAGACTGCAAATTGTGGGAATATCCATCAATTGGGGAGTGAATGAACAAAATATGGTATATGAATGTAATGGAATACTATTGTGCTAGAAAAAAAAACAAAAATAAAAGAGATGGTTTCAGAGAAACCTTGGAAGACTGAAAGGCATAGAAATATAAGATCCTACTGTACTTAATTTATTGATTCTTAAAGAATATTTTATTTTGTAGGACAAAATATTGCATTAAAGGTTTTCCTCCAATAAGTTTTGTTGATCCTATCACTACAAAATCTCACATTTAAATCTTTCTCTCCACTTACTTGGCCACTACCCTAGTTTATGAATTTTATCCTCTTCCTCCTGGACTATTCCAATAGTTAACTAAGTGCTTTCCATGTTTCAAATCTTTCACCTCTCCATTCTGTTCTCTACATAGATGCCAGAACGATATCACCAAATTATGTTGGATGATGTCACTTTCCTGATGAGTAAACTAAAAGTTTCATGACTATTACCTCTAGGCTATAATACAAACTCCTCTGTAAAATTTAAAGTGAACCTGGAATTGCTACTTAGTTTAAACTTACCTTTCCAGTTTTATTATACATTTCTCTCTTCAGTTCAGTTAATGTTGCTTACACATTTGATTTCCCATTTCTGTCCCTTTGCACAGTATGTGAAAGCATTCCCTCTTCACCTCAGTCTCTTAGAATCCCTATTTTCTACAGCTCACATAACACATTCTATTGTAGCCTTTCCTGCTCTTCCCCCAGTCACTAATATCCCTCTGCAATATCTCATAGTTTTATGTGTAAATGTACATATCACTTTTGAATTTGCTGAATGCCACTAAGGATCAAAATCAATTGAAACAGAAAGACCAAGATCATTAAGAAAAGTACCCCTAAATAATGGAATATGGGCACTGAATCATTCACTACCTATTTCTTCATTTTTTCCTCACTGATTTTTTAAGCTCAAGAGTTAAGAAGAGAAAAGAAAGATCCAGTTATTTGTAGGGAAGTATATTTGGTGGCTATTATAGAATTAGATTCGAAGAAATAACTGATGACTGTGACTATTTTGGGAGAGGCAGAAGGATGTAATGTTGTGGATTTAACTTTAGTCTTGGAATCAGTAAGACCTGTGTTCAAATATTTCCTCTTATAATTCCAAGCTATGTAACCATCTTAAGGTCATATCCTGAAAGGCTCAAAGTGAGTCTTTATTTCCTTATTTGCAAAATAGAAACAATACACAAACAGAGAGCAGGTTGTTAGAGAATGTTACAGTGCTTATTGAGCTGAGGGGAAAAGTCCTTCGCACTCCTGAAAATGACATAAGAAAATATAAGACAACCAGTGGAAAACTAGGAGCTAGGCAACCTTCCAGCTGTGCCATTAACACTCCTTTGGCCAAAGGCCTGAGAATAGTAGGATGGAATGTGAGACATTAAGACAAAAGATGAAATTGAGCAACATGGAAGCCATGCAGATTGGGTACAGAGTGGCTATATCCATCTGAATTGCTGAGAACAGCTGGTTCAGTATTTTCCCATTCCTTGCTTAATTCAGACTTTGCTCTCCAAGGAGAGCACTGAGTCTATTTCCCCATTTTTTTTTCTTATTAGAGTTGATTTTTCTTTTTGAATCACCATTTTCTTTATAAGAAATTCTTTCTCTTTGTACAAACAAACCTAATGCAGACAAGATTAGGAGGAAAGCAATAAATTGGGAAATTATCTTTACATTTAAGAGTTCTGATAAAAACCTCATTTCTAAAATATGTAGAGAATTGTCTCATAAGAATTCAAGCCACTCTCCAATTGATAAATGGTCAAAGGATATGAATAGAAAATTTTCAGAGGATGAAATTAAAACTATTTCTAATCATATGAAAAGGTGCTCCAAATCACTATTGATCAGAGAAATGCAAATAAAGATAACTCTGAGGTACCACTACACACACACCTGTCAGATTGGCTAAAATGACAGGAAAAGATAATGACGAATGTTGGAGGGGATATGGGGAAACTGGGACACTGATACATTGTTGGTGGAACTGTGAACAGATCCAACCATTCTGAAGAGCAATTTGGAACTATGCTCAAAAAGTTATCAAACTGGGGGCAGCTAGGTGGTGCAGTGGATAGAGCACCAGCCCTGAAGTCAGGAGGACCTGAGTTCAAATCTGGCCTCAGACACTTTATTCCCTAGCTGGGCAAGTCACTTAACCCCAATTGCCTCAGCAAAAAAGCAAAAAAAAAAATTATCAAACTGTGCATACCCTTTGACCCAGCAGTGTTTCTATTAGGCTTATATCCCAAAGAGATCTTAGAGGAGGGAAAGGGCCCCACATGTGCAAGAATGTTTGTGGCAGCCCTTTTTGTAGTGGCTAGAAACTGGAAACTGAGTGAATGCCCATCAGTTGGAGAGTGGCTGAATAAATTATGGTATATGAATGTTATGGAATATTATTGTTCTGTAAGAAACGACCAGCAGGACGATTTCAGAGAGGCCTGGAGAGACTTGCATGAACTGATGCTCAGTGAAGTGAGCAGAACCAGGAGATCATTATTCATGGCAACAACAATACTATATGATGATCAATTCTGATGGACATGGCTCTCTTCAATAATGAAATGTTTCAAACCAGTTCCAATTGTTCAGTGAAGAATGCCATATACACCCAGAGAGAAGTATATGAAATGTGGACCACAACATAACATTTTCATGCTCTCTTTTGATGATTGCTTGCATTGTGTTTCCTTTCTCTAATTTTTTTTTCTTGTAGATACGATTTCTCTTGCACAGCAAGATAAGAAGTGTGGAAATATGTATACATCTATTCGATTTGTCAAGTATTTTATCATAATTAACATGTAGTGGGTATCCTGTTATCCAGGGGAGGAGTGGGGAGTGGGGGGGGGAATTTGTAACAGAAAGCTTTGTGAGGGTCAATGTTGAAGAATTACCCATACATATATTTTGCAAATAAAAAGCTTTAATTAAAAAAAAAAGAAATTCTTTCTCTAAAATATTTTTCATTGTTTGTGTGTATCCTGAGGGATTAAATGAATCTGAAAGTGAAGTTATGGAGGTAGAGAGAAGAGACAAACAGATGGGGTGGGGCAGGGCAGGATAGCCAGGGAGGGATAATGGGAAGAAAGATGATGTTATACTGGACAACAGTTTGGTGGAGGTGGTTGGTACAAACAATCTAGTAATCAGGGTGGCACCTCATACAATTTTTCCCTTTTTGCACTATTTTATATTAAACAGATAATTTAATCTGAAATCCATCTATATGAATGGGAGAAGCTGATGGTAATGTATATTTCCAGAATATAGGGGATAGAACAGAGAGACTAAGTACTAAGTTTTTGTTGTTGTTGTTTTTAACTGTTTATTTTCTTCCCTTTACTCTGCTAGACGCCTAGCATTTCCACTGCTAGATATATACTGGCAAAATAACAGTTGCATGATTCTGTCTCATTGAACTTTTGTTGGGAAAACTCTTGTTGCTTTAGAATATCACCTAAATTATTATATACAAGTACTTTATTATATAATCTTTATTCTATTTTCTTAAATTTAAGGGAATAACAGTTTCCTATAGAATGTAATAATAAAATTACTTTTCTGTGTTAAGTTCTATACTTGGCTTAGATTTAAGGTTATATACTTACACATATTATAAACATGCAGCATATTTTATATAATATGACATCTATGTAACATATTAATGTGAAATGTAATATATAGCTTTATAATATATCGTAAATATGCATACATGCTTTGCAGTTATTTATATTGTATACTTTATGTTTCAATAATTTTGGAGGAGAGAAATAGAATAATACTTGTTCATTTGTTGTCTTTATTATAAAGGTTTGTTATACTTACACATCCTGATAGAGTTGATATAATTTAACATAATCATTCTAAAAGCTTCTCAAAGTTTATGGAAAAAGTCATCCCCAGTCTAGACAATGGGAAAGATCTCATTTGTTCATTCAGAGTAAAAAGCTCATCTCTGTGTTTTTCATAAAAGAACAAGACACACATTCATTGTAGTTAAGGAGATAATGGATAAAGGGAATAGAAAATCTCAAGGCCACTTTTGTTGGAGATAATTATTTTACTGGTGATTGGGAAATGACCAAAATGTAATTCAAAATATAAATATTTTTGATTTCTTTTTTCCTCTCTATGTTTATTGTTCATGTGTTTTTCTTAAATATATGTGATGGGAATCATCAGAGACCCTAGATTTCCTCTGAAATCTAGAGTTCCCCTACCCTGTCCCACCCCATCTGTTTGTCTCTTCTCTCTCCCTATAAGGGAGGATTAACACCTTTGGTATGAAAACCTGTTGAGCCCTTTTCAGGGCTCATCTACCTTTGGTGTTGAACAAGTCAAAGTTGTAGTATGTGAAAAGGTCACACCCCAGTAAATCTGTCCCAACAGATGGGCTAAACCTAGTTTAGTGTAATCAACAGCCTTAAATCCATCTGTGAGTTAGAGGGATGTCTACTCCAAGCCTGTGAAACTTCCCCTGGCAGAATGGGCAGATGAGAACAATTTATTTTGACAGCCATGAAGTCAATAGAAGCATATACTGTGGAGTACTTAGCATTTGGTCAGACATCAAAGAAGCCAAGGTCATCCATTGCATCCTAGACCATTGCCAGTCATCCTAACTTTTGCCTTGCCACTTTACTTGGATGACTGCCTTACTTAAATCTAATTCACTGGCAAATCAAGATATCACTCTGTGATGCTAGTGGTCCTCTTCGAAAATGAAGAACAAATAACATTATTATTAAAAAGAGTCATAGAGGTGATAAGATTTAGAATTGCATGAGATCTTTGAAATTGTATAACCCTCTCTTTTTTATAGATGAGATGATTGGTTCATGTGTAGTCTAGGTCTTCAGCTGATGGAAAAGAATCAAGATAAGCCATTGAACTTAACATTCTTCACCCATAAAACAGATATTAAAATATTTGGGCATTTCTTACTGGACATGTTACAAAAGATGAGATAACTCACAATTGCATAATATAAAAGATTTTTCCCACAACAGTTCTACTTAGTAGATAAATCAGAGATTATCATCTCCATTTTATATGTGAGGAAATAGAAATTCAGCAAAATCAAGTGAAATCAGTATTCATAGCAGTGTAGCTGGTTAAGGGTCAAATTAATATTCAATGTTCTCCTGACCTCAGGTCTTGCACTCTTTCCTCTGTACCATATTATAATTGTCTTCCAAAAGGAAGATGTTATGTGCCTATGGAATATCTCAATTGTACCTCCAGACCTCCTACATGGAAATAAAATAAAGATCAAGTCTATTGGTCTAAATGCTATGTTGACCATGATGTCTATGTATATTTGAGGAATTAAAAAAAATGTGAATAAATTTCCCAGTCTTACTAGAAAGACTGTTTGGGATTTGGCCTAGGGTCTTATTATGTGCCTGCTTTATAAGCACTATTCTTGACCTCCCAAAGCCCAATGAATCCTTGTATTCTCCTTTACTCTCATTTCCCAATCAGTGAACATTTGTTATAAGGTAGTAGCTTACATAATCAAGTAGATCCAAGTCTGGGGTTTGCTCTGAGGCTCCACTCAAAAGAAATTTGTGAATTAATGGACTTAGAGTAGGTTAAATAAGCCAATAAATCATGAACCTGTTGTAGGAAATATTTTAAAAGTTATTTACAGCATTCTTCCCCTCTCTTCCCTCCTATTCCATATTTTTAAACCAAACTCAAGATCTTCCCTCCCCCCATATATGTTTAATAACACTATCAAATGAGAGGGAAAGGAAAAAAAAAAACACAAATGAGAACTGTTTTTTTAAATATTCCCTTTAAATGTAACACATGATCAGGTTTCCAAATATGAAGATTTCTTTTTTCATTTCACACTAGATTATGAATCCAGAATTGAGATCTAATTGTAACCATTAATTATTCATTAATTAGTCTTTAATACTTTTGAACAATCTCAGCCAATGATTGTTATCTCCCAGAGCCAGGAAAACATTGAGACAGATACTCAATTCATCCAACATCCATTCCTATTAAAAACACAAGAGAATATAGCAATAAATGGACTTTTCCTTAAAATAGTCAGTAGCATCTATTTTAAAATCATCAGATAGCATCATATGTAATGGTGACAAACTGGAACCATTCTCAATAAGATCAGGGATAAAACAAGGTTGCCCACTATCACCATTACTATTAAATATTGTATTAGAAATTCTAGCTTTGGCAATAAGAGAAGAAAAAGAGATTAAAGGAATTAGAGTAGGTCATGAGGAAACCAAATTATTACTCTTTGCAGATGATATAATGGTTTACTTAGAGAACACTAGAAAATAAACTAAAAAAACTATTAGAAATAATACACAACTTTAGCAAAGTTGCAGGATACAAAATAAATGCACATAAATCATCAGCATTTTTATATATCACTAGCAAAATCAAACAGCAAAAGATACAAAGAGAATTTCCATTTAAAATAACTGTCAATAGTATAAAATATTTGGGAATCTATTTGCCAAGGAAAAGTCAGGAACTATATGAACTAAACTACAAAACATTTTCCACACAAATAAAGTCATATCTAAACAATTGGAAAAATATCAAGTGCTCTTAGATAGGTCAAGTGAATATAATAAAGATGACAATACTACCTAAACTAATCTATTTAGCGCTATACCAATAAAATTCCCAAGAAATTATTTTACTGACAAAAAAATAACAACAAAATTCATCTGGAAAAACAAAAGGTCAAGAATTTCAAGGGAATTAATGAAAAAAAATCAAATGAAGGGGTCCTAGCTGTATCATATCTAAAACTATATTATAAAGCAGCAGTCATCAAAACCATTTGGTAATGGCTAAGAAACAGAGTAGTTGATCAGTGGACTAGGTGGTTAGGTTCCTCGAACAAAATAGTCAATGGTTACAGTAATCTAGCGTTTGACAAACCCAAAGACCCCAGCTTTTGGGATAAGAACTCACTATCTGACAAAAACAGCTGGGAAAAATGGTAACTAGTATGGAAGAAACTAGGCATTGACCCACACCTAACACCATACACCAAGATAAGGTTGAAAAGGATTCATGATCTAGAAATAAAGAATTATATTATAAACAAACTTCTCAGATCTGTGAAGGAGGAAGGAATTTGTGACCAAAGAAGAACTAGAAATAATTATTAATCACAAAATAGATAATTTTGATTATATCAAGTTAAAAAGTTTTTGTACAAACAAAACTAATGCAGACAAGATTAGAAGGGAAGGCATAAACTGGGGAAATATTTTTACATTCAAAGGTTCTGATAGACAGCTCATTTCTAAAATATATAGAGAATTGTCTCTATTTATAAAAATTCAAGCCATTCTCCAATTGATAAATGGTCAAAGGATATGAGCAGATAATTTTCAGATGAATAAATTGAAGCTATTTTTAGTCATATGAAAAGGTGCTCCAAATCACTATTGATCAGAGAAATGCAAATTAAGACAACTCTGAGGTACCACTACACACCTGTCAGATTGGCTAAGATGACAGGAAAAGAAAATGACGAATGTTGGAGGGGATGTGGGAAAACTGGAACACTGATACATTGTTGGTGGAACTGTGAACAGATCCAGCCATTCTGGAGAGCAATTTGGAACTATGCTCAAAAAGTTATCAAACTGTGCATAACCTTTGACCCAGCAGTATTTCTACTGGGCTTAATCCAAAGAGATCTTAAAGAAAGGAAAGGGACCCACGTGTGTAAGAATGTTTGTGGCAGCCCTTTTTGTAGTGGCTAGAAACTGGAAACTGAGTGGATGCCCATCAACTGGAGAATGGCTGAACAAATTATGGTATATGAATGTCATGGAATATTATTGTTCTGTAAGAAATTACCAGCAGGATGATTTCAGAGAGGCCTGGAGAGACCTGCAGGAACTGATGCTGAGTGAAATGAGCAGGACCAGGAGAACATTATACACAGCAACAAGATTATATGATGATCAATTCTGATGGACATGGTTCTCTTCAACAATGATGTGATTCAAACCCGTTCCTATTGTTCAGCGATGAAGATAGTCATATATATCCAGAGAGGACAGTGGGAACTGACTGTGGACCACAACACAGCATTTTAACGCTTTCTGTGGATGTTTGCTTGCATTTTGTTTTCCTTCTTAGGTTGTTTTTCTTTCTACATCTAATTTTTCTTGTGCTGCGAAATAACTGTATATATATGTATACATATATTGGATTTATCATATATTTTAACATATTTAACATGTATTAGACTACCTGCCATTTAAGGGAGAGGGTGAAGGGAAGGAGGGAAAAACTTGGAACAGAAAGTTTTGCAAAGGTCAATGTAGAAAAATTACTCACATGTTCTGTAAATAAAAAGCTTTAATAAAAAAATGTCAGTTAAGCAATAAATATTATTGAAATGCCTACTGTATACAAGACCCTGTGCTGAATGATCTCCAATGACCCTTTGAAATTCTAAATCTAAATCCTAGGATTCTAGAGTTTAGTCTTTATTTCCAGGAACCCATGTCTTTACTTACATACAGAAACTAGATTAAAACAGCCTCTAGTTCTGTGTGTGTGTGTGTGTGTGTGTGTGTGTGTGTGTGTGTGTGTACTGGAGGAGAGGTAGAGTTTATAACTACTGCATATTGGTTTTTCCCCCCAGACATTTTTCAATGAAAAGAAAACTATGTAACAAGATTTGGTTTTCCAAGGTGATTCTTTATGAGTGCTGAAAGTTGTTACCAATGTCAGGACTAGCCTAGGGCAAAACCGTTAAGCAAATAAAGTTTGTCTTCTTCAATACCTACTAAGTCCCTTCCCAATACTGTTAACTTTTATATTTATAGGCAAAATGCTTTCCATACATCCACCCTGTAAGGTAGGTGGTACAAGTATTATTATTCCCATTTTATAGATTAGTAAACTGAGATACTGGGTGGTTAAATGATTTGCCACTAGTAACATATTTAATAAATACCAGAGGCAGAATTTAAAGACAGGTCTACTAAATCCAAGGAGAGTACTGTTTTCCTTCTATAAGGACTGTCTATCTATAGTTCCTTTATTCCAAAACCATCCAGTAATCCCCTGATTATTTATTTCTTCTAGCATAAATGATTTAATAAATCTAGTCAATGCAAGGTATTAGAGTCTCACTGTGTTCGACTTTCCATTTGAACCTACTGAAAGTGTTGCCTTGGACTACTTTGCTTACCTTGTTCCCCTCCTTTGGAATGGCCCTACCTTCAAGACACAGAGAATCTTCAAATCTACCTCTTCTATGAACATAAGGGGTTACTTTGCCTACTCTGGTTTTGAACGGTGCTCACTTGTAAGCTCTTTAGCATCTATACCATTTAATTCAACAATTGTAGGCTGTCTTACTGTGTTTTTTTGCTCTTTAATGTATCTTGTCTAGCCCAAAAGCTACCTCTGGGGCATTTCTGATTTATAGAGTCAAGCCTGATTTAGTAAACCTGAATATTATTATTATGATGTGACAGTCAGTGGTAAACTCTCTCATCATTACTAAGTCAAAATTCCTCCCCCTGACACTAATCTAATTCAATTCTTTCTTTGGCAGTTGGGATTAAGTGATTTACTTAGGGTCACACAGCTAGGAAATGTTAAGTGTCTGAGGCAGAATTTGAACTCAGGTCTTTCAGACTTCTGGATTAGTAATCTATCCACTGCTCCATCTAGCTGCCCTCAATCCTGTTCAATCTAACAAATATTTATTAAGAAAGACGCTGATCTAGTGCCTACTAGACATACAAAAAAGCAACACAACTTTAAGTAGCCTATTTTCTGCTTGAATGTAAACTTCCTGAGCTCTCCTATCCACAGGTTACATATTGCCCCTTAGTGACTTCTTTTCTATTCCAAAATTGTTCATGATGTTCATCTTAATCTGATTTTACCTGTGTAGATGTGTTCTTGATGTTGGGCATGAAAAATGGAGGAGCACATGTGATTTGGTTTAGATCAACCCAGAGATAGACCTGGTTTCCTTGATAAATATAAAGCAAATATTATACTTCAATAACCCCCACAACATGTAGCAAAATAACATAGTAGATGCTCAGTGATTAAAAGGACAATGATTAATCTAAAGAATGAATCTCTCAGGGTAGAATTTCGAATGCTGCAGCACCCAGATTGGGGTGGCATTTGGGACAGTAGGACTATTTGTATTCTGTGAGGTAAACATCATACAGCTTGAATTCATTTCCATTCCAGGTAAATTGAGCTGGAAATCAGATTAACCTTCCAAGAAAGCTAATAAATTCAGAGATTTAAAGCTAGAAAATTTTAAAAGCAATTAAATCAATTCCTTATTTTACAAATGAAGAAACTGAGCCTCAGAGAAATTGAGTGATTTGCTCAGGTTCACATAACTAGTAAGGGTTTCAGGCAGGATTTGAACATAGATATTCTTGAACTTGGAGTTCCATGCTCTATGTTATGTTTAACCTTTGCCTGAGAGTAATAGCAGACTTGATAGAAGGCAGATAAAAACTGCTCACTTATCCTTCTATTAAGTAAAACAGTTGTTTATCTAAACCTTCAGACTCCTAATCTCAGATAAAGGAAGCCTACTGCATCAGAAAGCATCCTTATATTCCCAAATATATAACTAAACCTACTTTTTACACTTTTTGCAGATAAGAAGGACTTGAACCTGCAATTGTACAACAGACACAATTACACAACAGTGTAATGTTAAGAAGATTAATCATTTATTAAATCTTATGTAAGAAGGAAAAATGAATGGAAACATGTAAAGATTTCAAGACTCTCCAAAGAACCCCAAGTTCTTTCTTTCCTTTCTTTTTTCCTTCCTTCTTTCCTTCCTTCCTTCCTTCCTTGTTTGCTCAGCATAAAAAACTTAAGATTTAAGGGTGCCAAACTAAATAGAAAAAAAAGGTGATTTCTAGCTGGTGCTCATAACCATTTATGTAATCAACAATTCTATAAGTAGCAACCTTTCATAGGAAAGAGTTAGTAATAGAATGAAACACTGGGGAACATAACTTCTTACTGAGAAAACAGACAACACAAGAGATGAATCCAAGGCACACTTTATTGGCAGGCAAAGGACAAAGATTAGCCTTGGGCTCTAGCTCCTGTGGCTTCAGCCAAATGGTATTTAACAGTGACTATTAGACTTCTTTCTTTACATAAAATGCCCCTTGGATCCAAAAGTTTGGGATGTGCCTATTTTTTTCCAGATGCCTGATGCATATTTGAAAATTTCATATACTTTATTATTTATTGTTTTTTGAATTAAAATTTCCTGGGAAAAATCAGATGACTGCGTAGGCTAATTTTTCTCTCAGATTTTAAAGGTTTATTGAAATTTCATTGTTTTTCTCTGCTAATTGGAGTTGGCAGAACATAAGTTTCTCCCTAGTGTGAAGATGTTTTAATATGTACCAGGCATAATTTTCTCTTTGTTGTAGGTCACAGTCTTTAAGTGATTTTGTAATACATGTATACGCCATATCAGTTAGCATTTTATATAGTATTTGAAGATACGAGAGTTAAATGACTTGCATAAGAACACAGGGCTAGCAATTGTCTGAGAAAGAAATTGAATTTAGGTCTTTTTGTGCTCTGTTGATTATACATATATCTTTCCACCTAGATACTTATACTGCATTTTAATTCCTCTGTAAAAAAGACAAGGAGAAATTGGCTATTTCTCCCTAACTTCTCACTTAGCACAAGTATTTGGCCGGGGATAATTACTACAACATTTATTATTGTTCCCATTCTGTATAAAGCTGTCCCTAGTGATCTAAGTTTGTTCCAGTATTATTTTTGCTTCTATCTAGCTTCACAAAACACCATTGGGATTCTCCTTCATTAAAGCCAGAGAACTTTGGAAGGGGTATTCAGTCTCCCTGCAGTTTAAAGTTTCATTTATTACAATAGTGTACAAACAGTTCCATTATAAAGCAGGTATAGATAAATGGATTATAGCCTTGCAGACAACACTGATGAGAAGTCTGATGGATAATTTTAACTTTCAATTGTTCTTCCTGATATTTTGGGCTAACATTGCATGGAGTTCCTCATTTTGATTAATAATTTTTCCTGTAACTGGAACATACTCCAACCAAGAAAGTATGCCAGTTTACTTACTGAGAAATCCTGTTTCCTCTTGTGAGGTACTTAGGAGTCTTGGATTCATAAACATCTATTATTAGATGCTGCATGAAGTAGTGGAAAGAGCACTGGCCTAGGAGTCAAGAGATTTGAGCTCTCCTTCTGACTCTGCCTTTAACTAACTATGTCATTTCACTCCCTCTGGCTCTATTCTCTCATTGGTAAGATGAGTGGTTGTCCTGGATGATCATTTCCAGCTGTAAAGTTAGATGATTCTGTGCTTGTGATTTTTATTATTCTTGCCATTGGGACTTTAGGGAACCTAGGGCCTATGTTAATTGTTAAAATAATCAGGTGCTTTGCCACCAGTTTTTTTCCAGAGAAAAGAGCTACAATTCAACATCCTTTTTTTAAGAGCCTCAGGTTGCTGAGGGTAAAAATCACAGCTGAAAGCAAGACTATGTCATGACTAAGCATTTATTTTCTCAGCTATTAATTTTTATTCATACTTGCAATTCCTTTAAGGATTGTGAAGACTTTTTATTTAGTGATATTAAAGTTTTGATGCCTGTCCTTTTGAAACATAAAGTACTGTGGATGGAGTTCCTCAACTTTCTTTCTGACTAAAGTAGGTAGTTCAGGTGGTTACAAAAGATTAAGTTTTCTTGGAATTTTACTTACTTTGCAAAATGTATTATAATACTACTTTCACTTTGGTATATATAGAATAAAACATATCACCTTGCAAGTTAGCAAAGATTTAATTGCTGGGTATCAAGTAAGTTATTTCCTTTGCACATGGAAAATGATATTTAATCTTTTAACCCTTAGGGTATCTTCAATTTACCCAGTAAAGCAAAGTTGAGTTTTATAAGTATTGTTTAGGCTTTACTTTTCTTACTCCTTCCCTTCTCTTTCCACCTCACTGCAATTTCTATAATATAAAAGAACATAAGAATACTATTATATTTTAAATTTAATTTGTTCTACCTAATAAGATGCATGAAATGCAATATTCAATAATGAATACAGGACAGAATTCAGAATCAGGAATCCTAGGATTCAATTCCTGCCTATGAAATGTCCTAACTGTATGACCATAGAGTCTCCAGGCAGCTTTTTTTTTTTTGTTGTTGTTGTTGGTTGCTTTTTTTGCTGAGGCAATTGAGGTTACCTGACTTGCCCAGAGTCACACAGCTAGGGAATGTTAAGTGTCTGAGGACAGATTTGAACTCAGGACCCTCCTGACTTCAGGGCTGGTGCTCTATCCACTGCACCACCTAGCTACCCCAGGCAGCTTTTTAAAGACTAGTGTAATAGGGATAATTGAGCTTTCTTTCTCTTCTGCTCTAACTAGAGTTCATTTTGTTGGGGCATGTGTAAACTATGCCTGGGTCATTTTTAGAATGACAGATATATCTTGGTTTAATATTAAAACTCTGGCATGTGGGATAACTCAGAAACCTCTCAGTCCTTGTGATGCTAAGAGGAGAAAAGGGATTTGTCAAAAGAAAATTTTGAATTGTCAAAAAATGAAGGATTCTCTCAGTAGACTCTAAACGAATGATTTCTACTTTTGCTTTCTTCTCTCTTGGATGCATGTGGCTTCTCTCTCCCTGGAAGCTAGCAACTTTCACATGTGAGTCTAAATTCAGTCATTGATTCTCTGGCTGAATTTTTTGCTTTCCATTTCTTTCCCTAAAAGTAGGTAACTAGGCAATGATGCTGAAATGGACATTTCCAGCTTGGAATCAACCTCATAAAGTCAAGAGTGTAAGAACTCCTGGATCTCTCAGAGCTGACCAATAGCAAGAAAGAAGATTATTTATTTATTGTCAATCATGTCCTCCTAGGAGAAAATTATCACTGATGGGAAATTGAGTCCAAGTCCTGGCTTGGCTTGCCAAAAAGTATATACTAAATACCTATTTAGCACAAAGTTTCAGGTTTTAATGTTTAATTAATCAATCTTCTGGGAAAGTATTATAGGAGCTTTAGGTTATACTTAACACAGGTTTATTTACTTATTTATTTTTGATGAAGCAACTGGAGTTAAGTGACTTGCCCAATGTCTCACAGCTGATGTCAAGTGCCTGAAGCTAGATTTGAACTTATGCTTTCCTGCTTGGGACTAGTGCTCTATTTATCATGCCAAGTAGCTGCCCCACATGTTTTACATTTTTGACAACCCATGTTTATACCATCTGTGACCTTCTGGGTTTACGCTAGTCTGAGCAGCCACAGTTGGACACACTGTACTTTACTCCCAATATAGTGGTTATTTTGATCTTCTTCTAGGACAAAGGACAATAACCAACCAGTCATCTTTCTCACTGTCTTTTTCTCTATTTGTACAGATAGGAACATTCAGAACCCAGTTGTATTTAGTTTTCCTTTTATTTTATGCGATCTAAATGATAAGGAGCTTAAAAATGTTGAAATATAACCAGATAGGTTCGTTTTTGTCTTTAATATTAAAATGAACCAAGTAGTTGTAAAAGCTGCCTCACTTTTTGAATGAGTAGCTGTTACATGAGTCTACCATTTTAGTGAATGATAGCATAGCTCAAAATATAAAATTGTTTTACAATTAAGCAAGAAAAGTCAAAAGACAACTCTTTTGTATAAGGGAAAAATGTTAACACTTACAGATAGGATAGGGATAAGGATAAGAAGGGAAAAAGAAATGTCCATTTAGAAATAGCTGATAGACTGTGGTAAGATGATTATTAATCCTTAAGGTATCTTATATTGAAGTAATGGTTGCTCTTGAATACATTAAAACTTAAAGCATGCCATTGATTCCATTTTGTGACAGGGCTTCTTTTTTCTTTTGTTTTATTTATTTATTTATTGACTAGATAAGAACCATTTCTATTTGAATGCAAAGTGTTTCTAAATAGCCAGTAGTATGCACTTTAACCACAATACTTAAACCAACTATCAGCATTATAAATGACTCACTTTCTTCCAGGTTCCTTAAAAAGCTAGTAGTTAATTTAAAACCAGCTTCACACTAATATTGCAAAGACTAGTATTTGAAAGGCAGAATAGTGTAGTAGATAGAAGGCTATCCTTAGAGTTAAGAAGAATTGAATTCAAATCCTGCTTCTGACTATTAGGTTTCCAGCATGGCACAATGGTACTCAACTCTCATATTTAATCAATTGACAAGAGTTATCAATTGTTTTTTTTACTATGTCTCCCATATTTGTCTCCTCTAATCACATGATCATTATCTTTAATTAGATCCTCATTACTTCTTGTCTCAATTATTGTGAAAGTCTCCTTCAAATCCTTTTTCCAAAAAGCTGTAACATTCCTAAAAAAATCTGTAGTAACTTTTAGAATTACATACAACACCCTCTCTTTAGCATTTAAGGCCTTCTTTTGGGAAGGATATATAAGATGTTAAGGAAGACTAATATATCTGATGTGAGGACTGCTGAGCCCTTTTTAGGGGTGCTTTCCACCTTTGGGATCTGCTTACCACTCAACTGTCACCTGTAGTTCCAGACTTAACCATGTTAAAAGTAATTGACAAGCCTCAAACCCATTGGTGAATTGGGGAGGACTGTCTACCAAAAACATGTGAAGACTTTGCTAATAATGGATGTGAACAATTTATTCCAATGGACCAAGAAAGCAGTGGAAGCAGGCTCTGTGAAGTACTTAGAGCTTGGTCAGACGTCAAAAATTTCAAGGTCATCTATTGCAACCTGAGCCATCAGCAATCATCTTGACTTTGTCTTGTCACTGAATTTCAATGTCTCTGGAAGAAAGATTGAGGTCAATGACTGCATTGCTCTCTCTCTCTTAAATCCAATTTATGCTTAAAAGACATCATTCATACCATAACATTTTTTACCTTCCTTGAAGACTGGCAACAGACAAGTGATGAAACAGTACATGTGGATATAATGGAAGCTATAGTCACAGCCCTGCTCACAGATGGCCAGGACATAGTTGTCTTCTCACTGGACTGAAGCAGCAGTGGTGTCTGAGCAGTGTTTTTAAAAGTAGAGATGCTCCATTCCAAATGTTTATATGAACTATTTATGCCTGACTGTAGTTGAGTTTTCCAGGTTCATATTACTTATCAGACAAAGTTAGACATAACATACAATTACTCTGACATAGTAATGTCATGTTGGTTCTCTTCAGCTATGAAGGACAAAAACAAAAGCATTTTGTGATCTGGCTCCACACTTGTTCCATACTTCTTCCATTCATATATTCTATTCCAGCTCTATTGACCATCTTGCTTTTTCAGATATATGACATTCCATCTTCCATCCCTATTCCTTTGCAAGACTATCCCTTAATGTGCTCCTTCTTTATTTCTACTTTTTAGAATCTCAAAACCTCATTTCGAGTTCTACCACCTACATGAAGTTTTCCCTGATTCCTTCTCCACTAGAGATTATTCCCCAAAATTCTTGTGTATTTACTTTTTTGGTTTATATAGGAAGAAGTGGATCAAAAGGATACCTTATGATTTTGGTGAATTCTTCAATTAATTTTACAGAGGAGTACCCTTTGGAGTCAACTTAAAGGGACATTTCCATGAAATATGTGCAATCTCCATAGAGTCCTATACTGATTAGGTTTCAGAGAATGGGATTACCTTCTGATGACTGGTTTCCAGAAACTCATCTGCCCTTCTCCTTAGTCTATAAATGTAGGCTTATCTCTATTCAAAATCAACTTCCTGTGTAGAAGAGGGGGATATTTTTTAACTCCCTCAGTAACATGATCTTAGAATCTTTCTAGTCTGAGAATTATGATTTTAGTGGGGAGTGATCAACTCTGGAAAATTTTTGTAGATAACTCCATGAGAGTTCTTGATTTTGGTAGTTCAGTCTCTAGATCTTCTACAAAGAGAAGAATTTCTGACAGAGTGGGCTCCTTGGATAAAGAAAAGTATATATTTCCTGAGAAGTTACCTACTTGGAGAGTAAAGCCTGAGAATATAATTATGATGGGAAAAATTCTTCATAGATTCTCTCTACCATTTTATTCTCAGCAATTAATGTTGGGGTATATGATACAACTATTTTCATGGCAGTGTTTTTGTAAATACTTATCATTAATATCATACTATATGATGACCATAGTAGGTTAAAAATGTCTTTCTGGAGCAGGTTAGGTTTTAATTATATTGTTCTAGACCTTATTGTATTAATAGCATGTTTTAAATGGAGAAAAGTTTTCAATCAAATATTACATTGTTCTCATAATGCTTGCATCTTTTTTATATATTTGCAATGCATCAATCAATCAATCATCAAGCATTTATTAAGTACTTACTATGTGCCAAGCACTGGATGAAGCCCTGGAGATACCTTAGAGCAAAAAGAAATACAGTTCTTGCTCTCAAAGAGCTTACATTCTAATAAGAAAGACAACACATAAAAGAAGGTTAAACTGGGGAGGGTAGCTAGATGGCGCAGTGAATAGATGCACCTAAAGACAGGAGGACCTGAGTTCAAATTTGCCTCAGACACTTATCAGCTATGTGATGTTGGGGAAGATACTTAACTCTATTTGCCTCAGCTTTCTCATCTTAACATGAGCTGAAGAAGGAAATGAAACTATATTTGCCAGGATTTTGAAGAATCAGATGTGACTCAAAGTAACTACCAACAACAAAAAACTAAAAAGTAAGAAGGAAGGAGAGAAAATAGCCACAGGGGTGGTCAATGGTGATGAAATCTAGATAATAATAGAATGACAGGCAAGGAAGGTTAGCTGATCTGGACCTGTACCCAAAATGGAGATCTGAAAAGAAACTAACAATGGGAGAAAGGTACCTGCGTGTAGGAGGAATATTTCAGGTAAGAAAACCCTAGGTGCTAAGGGAAGTTCCCAGGTGAGAAAGCAGCTGAGTCATGGTGGCAAAGTCTGGGAGAGTTAAAAGCACAGACAAGAAGGAACTGGTCTGGGCTCACATCCTGAAAATTAAATTTCAAATAGAGGAGTGTATATGTGACTCTAGAAGTAATAGGGAGCCATTAGAGGTAATTGGATCTAGATAGGGTTGACATGGTAAAGCCAACACTTTAGGAAAATCACTTTGGCAGCAGAGTATGGATAGGAGGTAGGGAATTCAAATAGAAGGTTATTACGATAATCCAGGTGAGAAGAGATGAAGTCCTAAGCAAAAAATGGTCACTTTGTGAGTTGAGAAAAGCATATAGGAAGAAAGAAAGAAAAAAAAAGCATTTATTCAATGCCATATATGTGCCAGATTACAAATGTTATCTCATTTGGTCTTATTATAACCCTGAGAGATGGGTACAATTATTATCCCCTCTTTACAGTTGAGTAAACTGAGGTAGGCAGAGGTTGCCCAAAGTCATACAGTTGTTTCTGAGGTTGGATTTTGACCCTGATTTTCCTGACATTAGGCTCAGCATGCTATCCCCTGCACCACCTAGACATTGTAGAGAAAGAAATGACAAGTTTTGGTGATTTTTTGGTCTATAAACAAGAAGAGATGAGGATGAGTGAGGCTGCAAACCTTGGAAGGGTGTGATAAAATTAAAAACTGTGAGTATAGAACTAACTACAGACTTTAGACTACCAGGAAGAGTAGTCAATATCATCGTTAGATGATGAATTGCTCTTTATATTACTGGGACTTTTTGCTATATCCTTTTTGCTTCTCTCCCAATATGTTGGTATTTTCCAGTAAGTGTGCACAATTTTTTTTGAGCAATATAAATTGTGAGTACTTTGTATATAGTACATAAACATTCTAATTGGTCTGCATTTGGAAGTATTTTCTTATCTTTTGATAATAAATATAGAATGTATTATATCAAGAAGGAGTAAGCCTTACATTGTGTTTCCTTTATCTGATATGTCTTTTGTGTAGATACGATTGTTCTTGCACAACAATGATAAGTTTGGAAATATGTATACATATATTTGATTTGCCAAGTATTTTAACATAATTAACATGTAGTGGATATCCTGCCATGTAGGGGAGGGGTGGGGAGTTGGGGGGGGGAAATTTGTAACAGAAAGTAAGGGTTAATGTTGAAGAATTACCCACTCATATGTTATGCAAATAAAATTTAAAAAAAAGAAGAAGGAGTAAGCTTGCATCAGAGAGGAAGCTGGTAAAGGGCTTTGTTTATCTAAGATGGATGTTTCCCACACTCCCAGCTCCTATTAATGTATCTATCTAATACTCTGTGCCTTCATAAATGTTATCAGGTCAGAATGCCTCTTTGAGTTACAGAATTAAATAAATGTTTAAAACGGGTGTGAACAATCCTTAGACACTTCTATTGAATCAGTCAATCAATGAAAGGCATATACCGGGTGCAAATGAGCTAGTTAATTCAGTTGGAAAAGAATGAAGTGTTGGGGTCCATGAATAAAATCAGACACATATCTAAGACTGTCTATATCAAAAGATATTCTATTAGGAGGATCAGAGAGTACAATTTAGGATTTCATTGAGGAAATGCCCTTTTACCTATATCAGAAATCAATAAATTAAGAATGATGAGCCCAAAAGGAGTGTCACAGTTCCCAGTGTCTATGCCTCTTAACTAGGGAAAAAAAAAAAAAAAAAACTTTTTGATTTTTGAAATGGGAGAAGATTTTGACTTCCTGTTGGCAAGAACAGCACTGGCTGATGGTGGCATATGTAATGGGAGCCATTACACATACTGAAGAGACACAACCTCAGAACTCCAAAAGGATCTAACTATTAGGGCTCAGTGTGGAAACAACATACACACACCTCAGAAGAAATTTATGAATACTCCAAGAAAAGAGATAAACCATATAACCAGCATTTATGAGGCATCCCTCTGATCACATGTGTTGTCTAACCTTAAGTCCATTTCCCCCCATAGACTCTGTCTATACTTGTGGGATAGTGTGGCTCAGATTTTTAGGTGTATTCTCATTATAACTGCTTAATAATCTTTACTAAAAGCTAGTTAATATTGGATGCTAATTGATATTCCCTAGATATCACTGAGCAACATCAACTACCCTTTGGGGACCTATCTATTCCAGCAGGAGTGAGGAAATAGTCCTAGAGGACAAATTATTTCACACTTCATCCAGCTTCCCTTTTCTTCTGTTAGGATTCTTTCAACTATGTAGGTAACCAGAAATTTTCCATATCTTCCTTCAGGGAGTTCTCTCTTTCCTTTTTTTTTAATTAAAGCTTTTTATTTGCAAAACATATGCATAGGTAATTTTTCAACAATGACCCTTACAAAACTTTCTGTTACAAATTTCCTCGCCCTAATCCTCACCCCTCCCCTAGATGGCAGGAAGTCCACCATATGTTAATTATGTTAAAATACTTGACAAATCAAATATATGTATGCATATTTCCACACTTATCTTGTTGTGCAAGAAAAATCATGTCTACAAGAAAAAAAAATCTGAGAGAGGAAACACAATGCAAGCAAACATCAATAAAGAGGATGAAAATGTTATGTTATGGTCCACATTTCATATCCCTCTCTCTGGGTCTATATGGCCTTCTTCACTGACCAATTGGAACTGGTTAGAAGCATTTCATTGTTGAAGAGAGACATGTCCATCAGAATTGATCATCATATACTCTTGTTGTTGTCATGTATAATGATCTCCTGGTTCTGCTCATTTCACTCAGCATCAGGTCATGCAAGTCTCTCCAGGCCTCTCTGAAATCGTCCTGCTGGTCGTTTCTTACAGAACAATAATATTCCATGACATTCATATACCATAATTTATTCAGCCATTCTCTAATTGATGGACATCCATTCAGTTTCCATTTTCTAGCCACTACAGAAAGGGCTGCCACAAACATTCTTGTACATGTGGGTCCTTTCCTTCCTTTAAGATCTCTTTGGGATATAAACCCAGTAGAACCACTGCTGGATCAAAGGGTATGCACAGTTTGATAACTTTTTGAACATAGTTCCAAATTGCTCTCCAGAATGGTTGGATCCGTTCACAGTTCCACCAACAATGTATCAGTGTCCCAGTTTTCCCACATCCCCTCCAAGCATTCACCGTTATCTTTTCCTGTCATTTTAGCCAATCTGGAAGGTGTGTATCGGTATCTCAGAGTTGTCTTAATTCGCATTTTTCTGATCAATAATGATTTGGATCACCTTTTCATATGACTAGAAATGGTTTTAATTTCATCATCTGAAAATTGTCTGTTCATATCCTTTGACCATTTATCGGAGAGTGGCTTGAATTCTTATAAATACAAATCAATTCTCTATATATTTTAGAAATGAGGCCTTTATCAGAACGATTAAATGTAAAGATTTCCCAATTTATTGCTTCCCTCTTAATCTTGTCTGTATTAGTTTTGTTTGTACAAAAACTTTTTAACTTAATATAGTCAAAATTTTCTATCCTCAATTAAGAGTTCCAGTTCTTAGGACATAAATTTATTCCATCTCCACAGGTCTGAGAGGTAAACTATCCTATGTTCCTCTAATTTGCTTATAATATCACTCTTTATATCTAAATCATAAACCCATTTAGATCTTCTCTTGGTATGTGATATTAGGTGTGGGTCAAGCCCTAATTTCTTACACACTAGTTTCCAATTTTCCCAGCAATTTTTATCAAATAGTGAGTACTTATCCCAAAAGCTGGGGTCTTTGGGTTTATCAAACACTAAATTGCTATAGTTATTGCCTAATTTAACCTGTGATTCTATCCTATGCCACTGATCTATTATGTCACTATCTATATGCCACTCTATTTCTTATCCAAAATCAAATGGTTTTGATGGTCGCTGCTTTATAATATAAATTCAGATCTGGTATAGCAAGGCCACCTTCATCGGCCTTTTTTTTCATTAATTCTCTTGAAATTCTTGACCTTTTGTTCTTCCAAATGAACTTTGCTACTATTTTTTCTAGATCTGTAAAATAATTTCTTGGGAGTTTGACTGGTATGGCACTAAATAAGTAAATTAGTTTGGGTATTATTGTCATTTTTATTATATTCACTTGGCCTACCCATAAGCACTTGATGTTTTTCCAATTAATTAGGTCTGACTTTATTTGTGTGGAAAGTGTTTTGTAATTTAGTTTGTATAGTTGCTGACTTTTCCTTGGAAGATAGATTCCCAAATATTTTGTACTATCAAGAGTTATTTTAAATGGAATATCTTTTTGTATCTCTTGCTGCTGAACTTTGTTGGTAACATATACAAATGGTGATGATTTAGGTGGATTTATTTTGTATCCTGCAACTTTGCTAAAGTTGTGAATTGTTTCTAGTAGTTTTTTACTTGAGTCTTAGGGTTCTCTAAGTATACCATCATATCATCTGCAAAGAGTGATAATTTGGTTTCTTCATTTCCTACTCTAATTTCTTTAATCTCTTTTTCTTCTCTAACTGCCAAAGCTAACATTTCTAATTCAATATTAAATAGTAATGGTGACAGTGGGCAGCCTTGTTTCACTCCTGATCTTATTGGGAATGCTTCTAGTTTGTCTTCATTACATACGATTCTTGCTGATGGTTTTAAGTAGATGCTACTAATCATTTTAAGGAAAAGTCCATTTATTTCTATACTATCTAATGTTTTTAATAGGAATGGGTGTGGATTTTATCAAATGCTTTTTCTGCATCTATTGAGATAATCATATGATTTTGGTTAGTTTGGCCAATAATATAATTGATTATGCTGATAGTTTTCCTAATATTGATCCAGCCCTGCATTCCTGGTATAAATCCCACTTGGTCATAATGTGTTATCCTGGGGATGACTTTCTGTAATCTCATTGCTAATATCTTATTTAAAATTTTTGCATCAATATTCATTAGGGAAATTGGTCTATAGTTTTCTTTCTCTGTTTTCACCTTACCTGGTTTAGCTATCAGCTCCATATCTGTATCATAGAAGTAATTTGGTAGTGCACCTTCTTTCCCTATTTTTTCAAATAGTTTATATAGTATTGGAATTAATTGTTCTTTGAATGTTAGGTAGAATTCACATGTAAATCCATCTGGCCCTGGAGATTTTTTCTTAGGGAGTTGATTAATAGCTTGTTCTCTTTCTTTTTCTAAAGTGGGGCTATTTAAATGATTTATTTCCTCTTCTGTTAACCTGGGCAATCTATATTTTTGTAGATATTCCTCCATTTCATTTAGATTATCAAATTTACTGGCATACAGTTGGGCAAAGTAACTCATTATTACTCTAATTTCCTCTTCATTGGAGGAAAGTTCTTCCTTATCATTTTTGAGACTAACAATTTGATTTTCTTTTTTTTTCCTTTTTCTAATCAAATTAACTAAAGGCTTATCTATTTTGCTGGGTTTTTTTTTTTCACAAAACCAACTCTTAGTTTTATTTATTAATTCAATAGTTTTCTTATTTTCAGTTTTATTAATCTCCCCTTTTATTTTCAGAATTTCCAATTTGGTATTTAATTGAGGGTTTTTAATTTGTTCTTTTTCTAGTTTTTTTAAAATAGTATGCTCAGTTCATTGATCTTCTCTTTCTCTGTTTTATGCAAGTAAGCTTCTAGAGATATAAAATTACCCCTTATAACAGCTTTGGCGGGTTTTTTGGGTTTTTGTTTTTTTGTTTGTTTTTTGGTTTTTTGGTATGTTGTCACATTGTCATTCTCCTGGATGAAATTTTTGATTGTGTCTATGATTTGCTCTTTCACCCATTCATTCTTCAGGATTAGATTATTTAATTTCCAATTAACTTTTGGTCTATTTTCTCCTGGCCTTATATTGCATGGGATTTTTTATTGTGTCATGATCTGAAAAGGATGCATTTACTATTTTTGCCTTTCTGCATTTGATGTTGAGGTTTTTATGTCCTAACACATGGTCAATTTTTGTATAATTTCCATGAACCACTGGGAAAAAAATAAACTCCCTTTTGTATCCATTCAGTTTTCTCCAAAGATCTATCATATGTAACTTTTCTAACATTTTGTTTCTCTCCCTAACTTCTTTCTTATTTATTTTGTGGTTTGATTTATCTAATTCTGAGAGAGCAAGGTTGAGATCCCTCACTAGTATAGTTTTGCTGTCTGTTTCTTCTTACATCTCTCTTAATTTCTCCCCTAGGAATTTGGATGCTATACTACTTGGTGCATATATATTTAGTATTGATATGGCTACATTATCTATGGTACCCTTTAATAAAATATAGTTTCCTTCCTTATCTCTTTTGATTAGTTCTATCTTTGCTTTTACTTGATCTGAGACTAGGATTGCTACCCCTGCTCTTTTTTGTTCACCTGAAGCATAATAGATTCTGCTCCAGCCTTTTACCTTCACCCTGTATGTATCTCTATGCTTTAGATGTGCTTCTTGTAGACAACATATTGTTGGATTCTGGGTTTTTTTTTTTTTTTTTTTTTTTTTTTTTTTTT
>JAJPUD010007956.1:0-36095 GCA_023553655.1 Myrmecobius fasciatus | reverse complement strand
TTTTTTTTTTTTTTTTTTTTTTTTTTTTTTTTTTTTTGCTTTTTGCTGAGGCAATTGGGGTTAAGTGACTTCCCCAGTGTCACACAGCTAGGAAGTGTCTGAGACCAGATTTGAACTCAGGTCCTCCTGACTTCAGGGCTGGTGCTCTAACTACTGCGCCACCTAGCTGCCCCCAGGATTCTGGTTTTTAATCCAGTCTGCTAACTGCTTCCATTTTATGGGAGAGTCCATCCCATTCACATTCACAGTTAAAATAACTAATTCTGTATTTCCTGCCATCATATTTACCCGTTATGTTTTTCTCTTTCCTTTCCCCTTTCTTCCTTCCCCCCTCCCCAGTATTTTGTTTTTGATGACCACCTCTCCCAAACATTCCTCCCCCCTTTGGAGCCCCTCCCCCTCTTTAATCTTTTCCCCTGATTCTTCTATTTTGCTTTCTATTAGTGTATCCCTTTTTTTTCCTCCTTTCCCTTCCACTTCCCTGTAAGGAAGGACAAGTTTCTCTGTGAAACCGAATGTATCTGATATACTCTTTTAGAGTCTAATCTGATGAGAGTAATGTTTACAAAATGCTCATCTCCCTCTCGTCTTTTCCCCAATTATATTAGGTTTTCTTTGCCTTTTCATGTGATTTTACCTTATTATTACTTCCTTTTTTTTGCCTTATTTCCAGTGTGATCTGCCTTCCACAACCACCTCTCGTTTCTTTTTCATATTATCAAATACCCCTATTCTCTAAGTATACCCATAATAGAAATATATTTCTTAAGAGTTCTTTCCTAGGGGGGTGAAGCTAAGATGGCGGAGTGCAGACAAGACTCTCTGTGAGCTCCTCTGATCATTCCTCAAACCAAAAACAGATTAAGCCTCTGAACTGATTCTGCACTGAAAGCTCCCTCAAACACTTGGAGTACAACACATTTCCATCAAAAATTACCTTGGAAGAACTCCAGAGCAGGTCTGTTTCAGACAGGCAGGGGATCAGACCGCTTGCTATGCTCAGACACCAGTGCACAGCCGGGGCGGGACACCAGGGCTGGGATGAAGCTTGGCAGATCCTAGGCACCCAGTAAGTCCCTGGGAGATGCTTGGGCCACTTTGCTGGGCTTGCGAGCAAGTGCTTTGGCAGATCTGCCTTTGGTAAAGGGTAGATTGAGAGCAGCTGAGAACACAAACCTGGCCCGACCAGCCCCGCACCAGAAGTCAACTACATGAACTGCCCCAGGGCAAATTGAAGCAGCTGCGGGTTCCCTGCTTTAATCAGACCTGAACCTCTAAAAATGAGTAAGAAACAGAACAGAGTTCTCACCATAGACAGCTTTTATGGAGAGAAAGAAGGGCAGACCCCAGATCCTGAGGTTCCTAAAGGGAAAGCAACTTCAGAGGAAGCCACAAAGGCGGACATGAGCTGTTCCCCATTTCACAAGGCTTACCTGGAAGATTGCATAAAGAATCTCAAAAGAGAGTTAGAAGAAAAATGGGGAAATGAATTGAGATCAGTGCAAGAAGGATATAATGCCCTGCAACAGAGATATGAAAAACTGGAAAACAAAATTGGTAAAATGGAAAAAGACAACAACTCACTGGAAAACAAAATTGGCAAAAGGGAAAAAAACACCAACTCATTGGAAAACAAAATTGGTGAAATGGAAAAAGACAACAATTCACTGAAAAAAAAATTGGTAAAATGGAAAAAGACTGCAATGAAGAGTTCTTTCCTTTTTACCTTTTTATGCTTCTCTTGAGTTCTGTGTTGGAGGTCAAATTTTTTGTTCATGTCTTTTCATTAGAAATAGATGAAATTCACCAATATCATTAAATGTCCATCTTCTTCCATGGAAGATAATGCTCATTCTAGCTGGATAGCTTATTCTTGGCTGTGATTCAAGTTCCTTTGTCTTGTGGAATATTTGATTCCAGCCCCTTCAATCCTTTAATGTGGAGACTGATAAATCTTGTGTGATTCTAATTACAGTTCCTTGGTATTTGGATTGTTTCTTTCTAGCTGCTTGCAATATCTTTTCCTTGGTGGATAGTCCTAAAATTTAGTGGTGATCAGTGAATTCTTTTGATGGTGATTTTGCCTTCTGATTCTAAAACATCAGGGCAGTTTTCTTTCATGATTTCCTGGAAGATAGCATCTAGGTTCTTTTTTTCATCATGGCTTTCAGGAAGTCCAATAATCCTTAGATTGTCTCTCTACATCTATTTTCCAGGTCAGTTGTTTTTCCTAGGAGATATTTCATATTTTTTTCTATTTTTCCATTTTTTTTTCTTTTTGTTTGGTTGATTCTTGAAGTCTTACTGAGTCATTCACTTCCATTTGTTCAATTCTAATTTTTAATGTCTTATTTTCTTCAGTTACCATTTTTAGCTCCTTTTGTACGTAGCCAATTGAATTTTTTTGTTCACTGCAGTCTTTTTTCCATTTTGCCAATTTTGTTTTTCAGTAAATTGGTGTCTTTTTCCATTTCACCAATTTTGATTTTCAGTGATTTGGTGTCTTTTTCAAATTTCTTTTGCAGCACATTATATCCTTCTTGCACTGATCTCATTTCATTTCCCCATTTTTCTTCTAACTCTCTTTTGAGATTCTTTAAGCAATCTTCCCGGAAAGCCTTGTTAAATGGGGACCAGCTCATATCTCTCTTTTTGTCTTCCTCTGGAGTTGCTTTACCTTTATGAACCTCAGTATCTGGGGTCTGTTCTTCTTGCTCTCCATAAAAGCTGTGTATGGTGAGAGTTCTTTTCTGTTTTTTATTCATTTTTTTTTAAAGGTTGAGGTCAGTTTAAAGCAGAGGAGTGACAGCTGCTTTAATTTGCCCTGGGGCAATTCGGGTGATTGACTTATGATGCTGGGCCATCCAGGCTAGGTCATGTGCTCTCAATGGTTCACAATCTACCTTTTACAAAAGACCCAAGAGTCTCACAGGGACTCCCCAGGTGCTTAGAACCTGCCACGCTAAGTCCAGCCCTGCTTCCTGCCCTGTCTCCTGGAGCTGCACCCAAGCAAACTGCCCAACCCTCTGCCCATCTGAAACAGACCTGCTCCGAAGTTTTTCCAAGGTAGCTTCTTCTAGGAATGTGCTGTACTTGATATTTGGGGGATCTTTCACTCCAGAACCAGTTTAGAGGTTTAATCTGCTGTTGGTTTGAGAGAAGGTCAGAGGAGGTCATAGAGAGTCGTGTCTTCACTCAGACATCTTGGCTCTGCCCCCGAGTTCTCACTTTCCTCTAATTTCTTAGCTTCTTAGACTTCTGCAGTATTATTTTTGATTGATATGGATTTTAAATATACTTTTATTTTCTGTATTCCATTTAATGTTTCTTTTTGCTATCTTTACTCTGTTTGGTGCTAGTTGTTTTAATTAGTAAAATGCATGCCATTAAACTCCTTTCAAAAGTTCAGTCAATCCTTCTCAAAATGACTTGAGACTAGCATTATTTCTGCCATGAATAAAATATTTAAACAGTTGAAATTTGCAAAAAGTTTATATTTAAGGCCTTCAGGTTTTTCCACTTTTCCTTTTTTATATTTAAGTAATTTCTCAATTTTTGTTCTTCCTTCAGCTATTCTGAATTTTGAAATGAAGTGTGTTTTTTTTATTGCCCTGCAATGATCTTCAGTATGTGGAGCTGAATATTTAGTTGACAAAATTTAGGATGAAGTCTGCCTATAACTGGTAAGGTGGTTACAGTTTTGTTGTGATATAGGATTAGTATACAATATGAATTTGGATATGATAATTTCATATCTGTTTGTGTTCTGCCCACAGTAGTGGTTAGTATCACCTCCATTAAAATATATTTAATGTATGGGGTATTGACATTTCTGACTTGTTCAAATGTATCTTGTTTCTTTGCATTATCAGTGCTCAAAAGAGTATTTTATGTTTTTCTCTGTTCCATGTCAAGGTAAATCATCACAATTGTTTTGAGAAGAGCCTGTCTACATTTTTATGTCACCCTGTGTATATCTTTGATTCACAGGAGCATTTTCCTCACAATGGCTTGGTTTAAAACCAATTGGTGGTCTTGACAGAGCCTAATTGACTAGCATTTCAGAGTTCCTACAAAGCCTTCAAAATTACCATAGTATTCTTGGGGTACAGAGTGGCCACTGACAGGCATTCCCTTCCTCTTTTTCCTCATGATATGTCTTTGAGGAAGGTAATATTGTTATTATTGTGTGTTTTTATAGAGCATGTGCCGAGGGATTCCAAGGACAAACTGACTCATTGATTGGGCTGTGTGGGAGCCCAGTGCTGAAAGTTCTTGGCATTTTAGAATGACATGATATATCCTAAGTGTTCCCTTGGTCATTTCCTCCATTCCTCTACTGTAACAGAAGGGCAGGGTACAGTATACTATAAAAAAGAGCTCAGTGCTGAGCCCTCCCATGGCCAGGAGCAGCCAAGAAATTTGTCATCCCCAAGGTCCAAGCAAATGAGTCACCTTGTCTTTGGAACCTCTGAAGGTTTCTAGGGGAATTCTGGGCACATTCTCTGAATAACCCATATAACATCATCATCTCTGTTCCTGCATCTCCTGCAGAGATCCTTTGTAGTACCGTCTGTTGCAGGTGATGATGTTACATCATCATTATTACCACCATCATCATTGTCATCATCATTACCTCATTTTCATCTTTTTTTAATGGCATTCAAGTAGAAATAGACCATGAGTAAGTTTTTATTTTGCTTTTATTTATTTGAAGTTGGTGCTCATTACCCTGGTGGAGAAAGAAATTGCTTTTTTGTAGTTGAATGAAAAGCTTACTATGTGAGCTAATCATCTGTAGGCTCACAGAAGACATCCTTAGGGCACCTCCTGTGGCAGGCCAGGCAATGGGTATTTTATGAACCTCATCTTGCATTGATGTGATTTTGATCTTCTTGGCCAGGTCTTCAGTTTTCAAAAGTCTTTTGGTTTATGTAGTTATAAGATTGTGATTGGTACAACTGCTATTAAAAGATCCAGCTTAAGTTTTTATAAATCAAATAAATGCTTTTTTGTATTTGGGAGATTCTGGGCAACAGTTTTGTCTATAATAATGCTCTTGTAACAATGGAACTTGTTGATTAAGATGCCTAGAATATTTTGATGTCTGCATTTGTGTGGTATGAGGATTTGTTACCTGTCATTTCATGAATGACAGTGAGTTATTGACTTATTATAGCCACCAGTTTATGTATTATTATTATTACTATAATCATCATCATATCTGTGACAGGGCTAACAAACCTTTAACTATTGAAATGTTGGCCATAATGTCTGGTATCTATATTTCTATATGCCTTCTTATGCATATAAGCATATGTTTTTGCTTTTTAAAGATTTTATGTCTTCAAATGTTATTCTCCCTAACTTTGAAGAATGTAAATTAATAAATATTGATATAAAATATATGCATGCATGCACATTCATAATTACTATTATTTCAGTTAATATTTTTGCATATTGGAAGTTTATTCCCTCTTTTTCTAGAGAATTTGAGTTAGCATTTCATATGAGAATTCCAAGAGATTCTATTTCTCTCTCAAACTCCTATAAACATTGCTCTAAGGCTTTTTAATTTACTTGAGAGAATAATCCATAACTACTCTCCTGAACTTTGGTGTTAATATCTGTTTGCTTTATATTTTCATCTCTAAAAGTGGCTAAGATGGTCTCCACCTTTTTTATCAGTCAACCATAGAAAAAAGTATCCATCTGGGCCTGGACAACCCCATAACATC
The DNA here is from genome assembly GCA_023553655.1 of Myrmecobius fasciatus. Taxonomy (NCBI): domain Eukaryota; kingdom Metazoa; phylum Chordata; class Mammalia; order Dasyuromorphia; family Myrmecobiidae; genus Myrmecobius; species Myrmecobius fasciatus. Next base: position 30,357 of record JAJPUD010007956.1, on the reverse strand, counting down.
TTGCATCATAGATTTGACCATTCATTTCCTCTTTCTTGGCTAGCCTAGCATAAAACAGGAAACATTCTAGTCCCACAATCTTATCTCCCTTAACCAATTATTATATTCAAAGATCTCAAAGTATAGATAGCAAAAGGGAATAGATAAAATCTTGTTCCTTACACAGTCACCATCCTGGAACTTATACCACCTGAGAAAGGAGTAAGCATGTCTAATTTAATCATAAATGGAACTTATACAAAAAAAGATTTCTGGGTCATATGACAGACAAGATGTGGGACTACATGTTCTGATCTTCTTAACTTTCAAGCTGCTCTGAAACAGAAAACAACTTCAGCTATCTTTGTAATTTAGGATATTTGGAATCTAAAAGAATGTGTTTAAAAACCTACAAACTGATGCCTACTCTGAGCTCACTCAGGGGCTTTTTAGCTCCAACAGTACAGCTGTACTCCGACCAGTACAGCCTGGGCAGCAAGGCTGTACTAGTCATCACAAGGATCCAATATATGGGCTCACAACAAAACCCAGCCCTACACTGAGACACTGCCAACCCCCTCTTCTTCTCCCTTGACTTGGAAATTCTGGCTCCAGGGTGTGGGGATTTTTGTTTGGGCTGTGACAGGGCAAGAGCTGCAGCAATCTAGAGGAAGAAAAGCAAAAAAAAAAAATGCAAACAAAATATAACAGGTCTTGAAGACAGAATGAATAGAGACAAACTAAGGATCATAGGTCTCCCAGAAGGACAAAAGACTTTAATATTATAATGCAGTAAATAACACACAATAACTGCCCCAAACTTCTTTTTTTTAAATAGTATTTTATTTTCTCCAATTACATATAAAGATCATTTCATCATTTATTTTTTGAAAGATTTTTGAGTTCCAAATTTTTCTTTCACTCTCCTTTCTTTCCTCTATCCCCTCCCCAAGCTGTAGATTTCATATTAAATATATTTCCATTTTAGTCATGTTGTAAAAGAATAAACAGAACAAAAGGGAAAAAAAAAACATAACCCTTCCCACCCAAAAAGTGAAAATAGTATGTTTTGATAATTTTCCATCATGAGACTTTTGGAATTGTCTTGGATTATTGTATTGCTGAGAAGAGTTAGGTCAGTCATAGTTGATCATCACACAATGTTGCTGTTACTATGCACAATGTTCTCTTGATTCTGCTTATTTCAATCAACATCAATTCATGTAAGCTTTTCCAGATTTTTCTGAAATATATCTGGTCATTATTTCTTATAGTACAACAGTATTCCATTACTTTCATATGCCACAACTTGTTCAGCCATCCCCCAGTTAAGGATTATCCCTTCAATCTTCAGTTCTTTGCCACCACAAAAAAAACCCTGTTACAAATATATTTGTATATGTGAGTCCTATATGTGAGTCCCTTCTTCTTTTTAAATGATTTCTTTGTCATACAGACCCAGTAATAGTGTTATAGATGAATCAATTTTTTTTTGATTGCTCTTTGGGCATATTTCCAAATTGCTCTCCAGAATGGTTGGATCAGTTAACAATCCCACCAACAGTACATTAGGGTCCTAATTTTCCCACATGTTCTCCAACACTTGTATTTTTTTTTATCACATTAGTCAATCTTACAGATATTAGGTGGTACGTCAGAGTTGTCTTATTTTGTATTTCTTTAATCAATAGTAATTTAGAGCATTTTTATATGACATATATAGCTTTGATTTCTTTTTTTTTCCTTAGGCATTTGGGGTTAAGTGATTTGCCCAGGACCACACATAAATAATATGCCCATTTTGATCTTATCTTAATATATTGTGTGAGATATTGGTCTACACCTAGTTTCTGTTATGCAGTTTCCAGTTTTCCTGGTAGTTTTATTTGTTTGTTTGTTTGTTTTAATCAAATAGTGAGTTCCTATCTCAGAAGCTGGAGTCTTTGAGTTTATCAAACAGTAGATTACTATAGTCATTTACCACCATGTCTTGTGTATCTAATCTATTCCATTGTTCCACCACTCTATTTCTTTTTCTTTTCTTTGTTCTTTTGCTGAGGCAATTGGGGTCAAATGACTTGCCCAGGGTCATACAGCTTGTGTTAAGTGTCTGAGGCCAGATTTAAACTCAGGTCCTCCTGACTTCAAGAATGGTGCTCTATCTATTCACCACTCTATTTCTTAGCCTGTACCAAGTAATTTTGAAGATTTCCACTTTATGATATAGTTTTAAATCTGGTACTGCTATATTTCCTTCCTTTACATTTTTTTTCATGAATTCCCTTAATATTCTTGACCTTTTGTTCTCCCAGATGAATTGTATTATTTTTTTCTAGCTTTATAAAATAAATTTTGGTAGTTTGATTGATATCCATCCAGAACTTCTGACCATAAAAATGAAACATCAATTGAAAGAATTCTTAGATTACCTCCAGAAAAGAACCTAAGGCTGCAAACCCCCAAACATATAGTAGTCCAATTTAATACTTCACATTCTAATTAATGTAACTAACAGAATGCTTTCTGTCCTGTTATTTTTCTCAGGCCTCCCTTTGATTGAGTTACAGTGCCAATTCCTCTCAATTAACAATTTAAGCAAAAAATCAGAATTAAGACCCTAAAATACTAAAGAAAGAAAATTTTAGTGACATGAAAATCTCATGAGAGAATAAATGTGTTTCAAAGAGTAATGAAGCTTAGACTGTAACCCAGGGTAACTTACCCCACAAATCTGAGATTGGCCATAAATTTTTTAAAAAAAAAAAAGTATATTCACTAATAAAGGATATTTGAAATATGCTTAAAAGAAAAAAAAACAGATCTGAAGGGTCTGTTTGCATTTTGAATACCTCAGAAGGCAGAAATGCAGAAATAGCAAATAATTTGGCAGCAGTCAAGGCCAGCAACAGTAACAGAAAGTGACAACACAGAGACCAATAAGAGAATTCTTTCTAAATGTACAGAAAGACTTGGGTAAAATACAAAGAAACGTGGAAAGATCTACATGAATTCATCCAGAGTGAAGTAAACAGAGTCAAGGAACAATATAGTCAATAACTACAATAATGTAAATGGAAAAGACAACTACACACCAAAAAATTCAAAAATGAATGCAACAAAAATATCAGGTTGAAGTGTCTTAAATGAAGATATTAGAAGACACCCATAAATAAACTCTTCACAAGAGATGGCAGGTTCAAAGGGACTTATTTCAAGTTATCAATATAATGTGTGAATCCCCCCATTTTAATTAAAAATACTTTTTCTTATATGGGATGGCCCTGTAGGAGAGAAAGGTATCTTTTCAGAGAGTATACTGAAGATAACTATGTTGATGAGGAAAAAAACAAAAAAAAAAAAAAAAAACTGAAGACATTAAGGAAAACTTATCTTTTTAAAGGGAAATCTAGGAAATCATCTTTGGAGCTATTCCATCATCCCAATCCATAGAGTTGCCATACCATCACCTCTAATATAGATAAAGATTTGGGAGCCCATAGCATTCCATTTTCATCTCTACCCACTGCAAAATATATATTTTTAATAAATCTCCTTTGGACATGCAAGTTATATGTGGGTTTCTTTTTCCCTTTCTTAGTTGAATGCTTGGTTAACACATAATTACTCATTTGGAGAGCCATTTATTGCTAAGTGAATAGGAGAAACTCTTTCTCACTTTTAAATTCCTCATAGTCAAAGAGACCTAGTTTAAAGGTCATTTCCACATCTAGATTCCAACCTAGAGAATAGTGACAATGCATGATACATATTATGTGTAATCATAATTTCGATTGTCATAATGCTTCAATCTGAGATCCCTTTCCATACTAGTTGTCCTACCGTGGACAATTTCAGTATTACTGGCATTCATCAAAAATGTGGTAATTAAAATTGAATGACACTCTAGATGTAGTCTGATCAGGGCAAAAAACAGCAGAACTTTCAGAATATGTACTTTTTATTTTTTTTTAAGAGAGAGGTTTCTATACTTCAAATTTCAATTATGTAATGTAACAGAATGCTTTCTGTCCTCATACTTTTCTCAGAACTCCCCCTTTAATTGAGTTAATCAATCCCTCTCAATTAAAAACTAGATGTGAAGAAATTTACAGTTAATTTGCAAGAAATGAAATGCTTGGAGTTCTTTAATGGGACTCTTAAAAGAAGTCACAATTCTAACTCTGTGATTTCTTATAGGAGAATTAGTAATTGTTCTTTGGGGACTTAGCCGCCTAAGTCCCCACTATGAGTCCAGAGAATGAGATCAGTTAGTGATACATAATCATATAGCCTAATACCTAATGAGGCTACTTCATGCCTAAATGAAGTGTCCATCAGAAACACTCAAGCAGAAGCTGTTAGGGAGTTCTTTTATTGAGTGGCAAGCAGGTTGGTCTAGATAGATTCTAAAGCGCTTTCTTTACTGTCTCTGACTCCATAAGCATTAGTTATCAATCAATAAAATATTTATTAAACTCCTCCTATATGTCAATGTGTTGTGTTGAGAATACTGAGAACTACAAAAAACCCCAATAGTCCCTGCTTTCAAGAAGCTTACACTCTAACAGAGGAGACAATATGCAAACAATTATATAACAAAAGATATATACAAAATAAAATAGATAATCAGTAGGGAGGAGATACTAGATTTAAGAGAGATTGGGAAAGGCTTCTATAGAAAGAGAGATTTTAGCTAGGACTTTAATAAGGAAGCTAGAATATTGGAGTTGAGGAAGGAGAAAATTATTGGCATGAGGGTCAGTCAGAGAAAACTGGAGGATAATAGTGCTTTTGATGGAAACTGGAAAATTGGGAAGAAGGGAAATTTTAGGAAAAATGATAAGTTTAATTTTAGACACGTTGAATTTGAGTTGTTTTGGAGACCTCAAGTTTGAAATATTCAAACCCACTGAATACATACATATGCAACATTAAAATATTAAATAAGACATTGAAGTACATTGAAATAACTGTATTTGTGAAACATAAGCATAGACATAATGTTTTGAATTCATGGGATCTCATAAGATAACACAGAGAGGAAGAAGTGAAGAGGGCTTAGTTTGTCCACTGTTAGGCAGCATGATATAGACAAAGAGCCTTCAAAGGAGAATGAGGAATAGTAGTTGGACAAGTAGTGTCACAAAAATCATGGGATTTGAGAATATCAAGGGGGAAAGTATAGGCAATATTGTCAAATGCAATATAAGTTGAGAGAAATGAGGACTGAGAAAAGATAAGCAGATTTGGCAGTTGAGATCAATCACTTTGATCAGTTTCAGGTGAGTGATGAGGTAGAGACCAAGAAACATAAAGAGCTTTTTCAAGGAGTTTGAGAAAAAGGGAGACATACAGTTTGAGAAAATGGTAGGAACTAGTGAAGGTTTTTTTTTTTAAAGATGGAGGAATCTTGGGCATGTTTGAAGGTCTGCTAGGGAAAGGACTAGTAGATAGGGAAAGACTGAAGATTTGAAAGATGGAATAATTGAGGATACAGTCTGCTTGAGAAGATGGGAAAGGTTTAGGTACAAGGGTACAGGGGGTACATGTAAAGATCATAGTCTTGGCAAAAAGGATCCCCTTTTGTTAGAGATTGGAGGAAAGGATAATGTAGGAGGGGATCTCAAGGGAATTTGAGAGCGAAAAGAGTGGGAGAAGAGAGAGAGCATATTCAATCCTCAATTGAAAGAAAGCAGAGGGAAGGTATAGAAACCAGAAGGAAAGAGGTTTGAAATAGCTTCTGTGGGAAGTAAAATAGGGAATAAATTAGAGAAGAATGAGAGGGCCACCTCGTTTAAATGAGGGACCAGTTAAGATTGAATAACATGAATTTGTACACTACCCAGTCATGGTGGTAAGACTTTCACTAATTCTATTTAATGATGGAGAGGAAGAAGTGAAGAGGGCTTAGGAAAAAATCTTAGATAGTTCACTCTTAGGCAGCATGACAGAGAGAAAGAGTCTTCAAAGGAGAATGAGGAAGAGGAGGTAGACAAGCATTAGAAGACATAAATGGCAGAGATAACCCAAGGTTGGGGTTTGGCAAGAGAGGAGTAACAACTACTGAAAAAAGCAAGAAATTTGAAGGCAGAGAATAATATAGAGCTGAAATGGCTATTAGGCAATTTCAATGCCAAGGAAGAAATTGGTGCCAGCATATGAGTACTAAGAAAGTTTTGAGAGGCAGAGGGATTGGATATCTTTATTAGGTTAATGACTAATATTAGGAAGGTTAGGTGCAGAGAGAAATGAAATGATAGAAGGCTATGATTGGATATTGGAATGTAAAATTTTTCTATTTAGGGAAGTAAAACATATGTGGGTAATAGCAAAACCCTAATTTCAAGGTATATGACCATCCTTATGTGTGGTTGTGATGGATTTAAGATCCTAGGATTTAAGAAGGCAGAGTAATTAAGAGTTAAGAAGTTTGAGGAAGTATTGGTGCAAAAATGAATGTCCCCTAGTATAAGGATAGGATTTGGAGAAGAGAAAATAGCGAGCCAAGTGCTGATCTCCTTGAGAAAGATGTGAGAAAGACCTACTGGCATTGTCACCGTAATTTGTAATATAATCACCTCTAGTGCTTCTACTGAACTCTCTAGTTTCACATGACTTATTGAGCATTTTAAATAGTATGTTTTGCAGACATTTCTAATTCAACATGTCCAAAACTGAACTCATTATCTTTCTCCCTAAACCAACTATCTTTTTTCTATTCAGGGCACCAGCATCCTTTTAGTCTTCCAAGTTAATAACCTCAGCATTATCCTCTGCTCTCTAACCACATTATACCTCACCTCAAATATCTAATAAATTGCCAAATTTTGCCATTCCTATCTCCATGACATCTCTTATATCTGACTCCTCATTATTTCACCTTAACTCAGGCCCTCATCATTTCTCACCTGAACTATTGCGATTGCCTACTGTTTCAGCCTCAAGTCTTTTCCCATTCTAATCTATTCTCTACATAGCTGCTAAAATGATTTCCTTAAAGTACAGGTCTGATCATGTTATTCCTCTATTCAGCAAACTCAAGTAATTTTTTTATTGCCTCTAGGATCAAATATAAATTCCTATTTGGCATTTGAAACCCTTCATAACCTGGCCCCAACCTTTCTTTCTGATCTAATTTATGTATCACTCTCCTTTCTATCAAATATGGTCTAAACTGACCTTGCTTTTTCTCACATTCAAGACTCTGTCTCTCATGTCCATTTCTTTGCTGGGTATCCTTGCATGGAATACATTCCCTTCTTTGAGATTCCTTGTTCCCTTTGAGACACAGCTTAAATATCACATTGGACACAAAGTCTTTCCTGATCCTCTTAGCTACTCATTCTCTCCCTCCCTAAACCACATTTTATTTCTCTTGTATAGATTCTGCATGAATTGATGTCTGAACACATTGTCTCTCTCAATAGAAAATCAGCTTTTTGAAGGCAAGACTTTCATTTTTTTTTTGACTAGCATCTGGTATACTGCTTGATAAAAATTAAGGACTTAAATACTTATTGAATGATGTATTGTAATGAGGTATGGGCTTGAGAAGTATGGTATTAACAGCAAAGCTGGGATAGAAAAAATAATGATAGCATTTATACTGTACTTTAAGGTCTGCAAATGTTATCTTATTTGATCTGCACAATAGCCCTGCTAAGTACGTACTATTATCATCCTGCTTTTACAGATGAGAAAACTGAAGTTGAAAAAGCTTAAGTTATTTATTCAAAGTGAGGGAAGAGGGAAGGGAACAAACATTGATTAACTATGAGCCAGGCACTGTTTAAAGTGCTTTACAAATATTATCTCTTTGAATCCAAATTAAGTGTTTGAGGCAAAATTTTAACTCAGGTCTACCTGATGCAATTTTTAAAATACACAAATGGCCACTTGTGCATCCTACTCATTATATAGGTCCTATAATAGCTTACATTATAGGGATTTTGTTTATCTTCATAAAGATAGTCTCATTTCATCCTCCCCATAACAATGTGGGGCAGGTAGAACAAATACTATTGTCCCCACTTTATAAAAGAGGAAATAAAAGATTAAAATAAGGTCACACAGCTTAAAAGTATAAGCTAGAATAGTTCACTAGAATTTAAAAAAAATGAATTGAAAACAACAACAGATATTTTCTGACTGAAAGTTTAGGGCACTTTCCACTACTATAAATACTTTTGTTGGTTAGAAGAATGAATTTTCCAGCTGAGTTTTTCTCAGTTCTGCTATAATCTTTAGGATTAACTTCACTTGTACACATTCTTAGCACTTTTTATAGTACCATGTATGTAATAAGTAGCCAATAAACATTTTCTGATAATGAGATTTCCCATGACATCTGCTTCTCTCCTTCTTTTCTCCTCTTTCTTCGCCTCATTCTAAAGAACTTCAACATACATACTGAATGTCCCTCAAATATCCTAGTCACTTAGTTTTTCAACCTATTCAGTTCTCATGCTCTACTCCTCTAACCCCATTTCAACCATACACAAAGATCATTGATATCCCTTTGATCTTTCCATCACTCACAAATGTACCATTTCCATGTTAAAGAATTTGGAAATCCTCTTATCCAATCAATTTATTGGCTTCTCACTTTTCTCTGTTTTCCTTTATTAAACTATTTCATTCACACTGCAATCTCCAGTTCCTTCAATTCTCAATTCTTTCCTAGGCCATCACCTCTGCACTCATCACAATCTCCTCCTTTCCCCATTTTGACCACTTGGTGAACCAATTTAACACTCTTCTCTTGAGTTCCTGGCCCCTTTATTTTTTCACCAACTGTATTCTGCCAAGCCTTAGCCTTAAATTACTCCAGATGGTGATATTCCTCCATTTCTCCTACATATCTGCTTCTGAAAAAACCATGCAATCAAGCCACTACAAATTTGTTAAACAACCTCAACTGAGTCCCCACTGTTTCCAAACAACCCTACCATACATGCTTGATTAACTATCTCCCCCCAAACAGTGGTTCTTTCAAACCTTTTCAACTCTCCTCAAATTTCCTACAGTTCCTCCTATCCCCAGCCTCTCAGATGAGAACATTGCCTTATATGTTGCAGAAAATATTGAGGTCATTCACTGTGAGCTTTCTCTTCTCCTCTCTTCCTCATCTCACTTCATTCATGTCTTCTACCATTATTTGCTACTTCATCCCTATCTCACATGATGAAGTGACCTTATTTTTTACTAAGAATAACTCTTTTACCTGTTTAGATGATTCAATTTCAGCCTATATCCTCTGTTTTTCCACTGTATTGTCATCCCCAATCTATCATTTTTTCAATCTCCCTGTCTACTGTTTTCTTCCCTACTATCTACAAACATGCTCATCTCTCCCCTATCCTAAACTGCCCCCCAAAAGCAAACAAAAACAAAACCACACTTGTTCCTTTCATCCTAACTATTCCATCATCCTATAGCTTTCCTGTTCTTTGTGGCAGACTTCCTTGAAAAGACCATCTACAAAAAGCACCTCCAACTTCTCTTCTCTTACACTCTTCTTAACACCTTACAATCCATCTTCTGGCCTCAGCATTCCATTAAAACTGCTGTCTGTGAAATTACCAGTGTGTTCTTAGTTGCTAAATCCAAGTCTTTTCTCAGTCTTGATTTTCCTTAATCTCTCTGCAACCATTGGCACATTTATCTCCTCCTCAACTTTCTTTTCTCTCTAGGTTTTTGATACACCACTTTATCCTGGTTTTCCTCCTATGTATTTGACCACTCCTCCCCAGGCTCCTTTGCTACATCGTCATCCAGATCCAACTTCTAACCAAAGGTGTCCCATAGGGTGTTGTCTTAAGTTCTATTCTCTTCTCCTTCTGTACTACTTCCCTTGGTGACCTCTTTAGCTCCCATAGACTTACTTCTTATCTCTATGCTGATAATTCTCAGATCTATGTATCCTGGCACAACCTCTCTGCGGACCTTACTCTTGCATCTATAACTGCCTTTCAGACACCTCAAACTGAATGTTCTAGTAGACAATTTAAATTTATCATGTTGGAATCTGAACTCATTATCTTTCTGCCTATGTACTACTATCTCACCCCACCCTACCCCTCTTTTCATTACCATTATTGTAGAGGGCAAAGCCATCCTCCCAGTCACTCAGAATTGTAAGGCTGGACTCCTCTCTCCCACCCCACACTCATACTCACTATGTTGTCAAGGGTTGCAATTTTACCTTTGCAACATCTTTTTATTGCAACAATAAGTCCTCTTCTTTCTTCTGACAATGCCAGACCCTTGTGCAGACCCTTATCACTTCACAACTGGATTTTTGCAATAATCCACAGATTCTAGTTGATCTGCTGCTTCAAGTCTCTTCCCACTCCAATCTATCCTCCATTCAGCTATGAAAATGATAATCTTAAAGGACAGGTTAGATTATGTCTCCAACCCATCCCCATCTCCAGCTCCATTTAGTAAACTTCAGTGATTCTCTACTACCTCCAGGATTAAATACAAAATACATTGTCATTCAAAGCTATCTATATCCTTACTCCCTCCTACCCTTGCAGTCTTCTTACATCTTATTCCTTTTGTTGTTGTTGGGAATTTTCAATTTTGTCATAATCTTTGTGAGTTCATTTGGGGTTTTCTTGGCAAAAAGACTGGAATAGTTTATCATTTTCTTCTCCAATTCATTTTACAGATGAGGAAACTGAGGCAAACAGAGTCAATTGACTTGCTCAGTCATATAGTTAACGTGTCTGTGCCCAGATTTGAACTCAGGAAAATCATTCTTCCTTACTCCAGGTCTGAAACTCCATCCACTTTACCACCTAGCTACCCTTAATCCCTTACATGTACTCTTTGATCTAGTGACATTCACCTTGCTTTTCCACAAACAAGATACTTCATCTCTTGGCTCCCAGTATTCTCCCTGCATGTCCCCAATGCCTGGAATGCTAACTTCTCTGGTTTCAAATCACACCTAAAAAGCCCATCTTATATAGAATGCCTTCTTCAGCCCTTCTCAATTCTAGTGCCTTCCCTCTATTTCTGATTATCATGTATATAGATCATTTTGTAAATATTTGTTTGCATATTATTTCTCCCCAACTATATTGTGAGCCCCTTGAGTAGAGGGACTATCTTTTGCTTCTTCTTGTATCTCCAACACTTAGCACAGTGCCTAGCAATAGCAGTTGCTTTATAAATGTTTACTGACTGACTGATTATATGTTTCCTCTACACAAATATTTCTATAGCTTCTTCCTTTTGTTTATGTTCCCCTCTGTTCCATACATTTTACCTGGATAGCATCTCTTGATTTCCTCAGTTGTTCTTCTAGCTTATACCACTTAATATTCAAAGTCAAAGGCTCCCTATTTTATTGATATCTGTGAAGGAGAAATATACATTTATTTTTTCATCTCTTCTTTGGAGTTAAAGTGGTTCCCTACCTTCTTAAAAAAAAAAAATTAAGGGCAGATAGGTGGTGCAGTGCATAGAGCACCAGCCCAGGAGTCACGAGAACCTAAGTTCAAATGTTCAGACACTTGACACTTACTAACTGTGTGACCCTAGGCAAGTCACTTAATTCCAAACGCCTCCTCAAAACAAAACAAAAAAAATAAATCCTCATGGAAAGGGAATGAAAGTTATTCCTATACAACTCTACTTTCTTTGATCTTTGCAAGATGGCCAACTATAGGATCGTTGAAATTAGAGAAGTTATTTACTGCTTTTAAAATGATGATAGGGTCCTTTAATTACCTGCATGGCATTTGTACTTATATGGCATGATTTATTGGTTGAAGGCATTGGGGATGTTCAGCCAAGAGAAGAGATGATTCAGGAGAAATATGACAGCTGTTTTCAAATATTTTAAGGGCTCTCATGCAGTGGAAGTGTTAGATTTATTCTGGTTGGCCCCATGGGTGGAAGTTGCAAAGAGGCCACTTATGGGTTGATGTCAGGAAAAGTTTTTTTTTTAATAATTAGAGCTGTTGACAGGTAGAATGTGCTGTCTTGAAAAGTGGTAGCTTTCTTTCTTTTTGACTATCTTTAAGCAATGGTTTCATGATCACTCGTTAGGCATGGAATAATTGGAATTTCTTTTATTTGTGAATTGGATTAGATTGATGCTGAGATTGATGTTAATTCTCAAATTTTTTGCTTCTGAAACCTGCCTAGGAAAAATTTCTTGCATAATTATTATCACTTACTGACTATATTCTCTTCAGGGAAAAATGATTCAGAGACCTTAATTCCTTTTACATGAAATGAAAAGAATGGTCTGTTAACTTTTAAAGTCCTTTCCAATTCTAAAGCTATGACACTGTAAACATATTGATCGACCGAGACTTGCTCTTTCATCTGGGAAAATTGTACAAGGAAAGGAGCTTTCTTTGTGATAATGGAATTAGCAGCTTTGTTTGTTCACTATGTGGTTTGCTCATTGTCTGGTTATAAGAGGTGTAGCCATCTGACCTTTTTGGGCAATAAGTATATTCACGTAGCAAGAAAATTTTCCACAAATTGACAATGCAACAAATACACTTTGTTTCCTTGTTTCATTAGGTTTTTTTTTTATTTGTTTGTTTTTAACAACTACCAAATAAGATTATTTAATGAGAATTCTTAGGAAATGGAATTGGAGGAAACTACTGTGATGGAAAGAAATCAAGATATTTATTTTTTATTCTCAAAACTTTCATTAACTAGCTGTGGGATTAGCTTCTTTGATCTTCAGTTTCCTCATCTGTAAAATGGTAATAATTCTAAACCATCTAAAAATCCTCTTAAAGCTGTTATGAGAAAAGTACTTTGTAAATTTTAAACCACTATAGTAAGAGTTGTCATGATAATACTTTTTAAAAATAGTTAGAAATCATTGTGAAATACATTGGTCTGCTTCTTGTAATTATAGTTTTATCTTTTTGATGTTTTAAAATCTTACACTAAAAAAAATCTTAGGGGCAGCTAGGTGGTGCAGTGGTTAAAGCACCAGCCCTGAAGTCAGGAAGACCTGAGTTCAAATCTGTCTCAGACACTTAACATTCCCTAACTGTGTGACCCTGGGCAAGTCACTTAACCCCAATCGCCTCAGAGAAAAAAAAAGAAAAGAAAAAGAAAGAAAGAAAGAAAGAAAGAAAGAAAGAAAGAAAGAAAGAAAAATCTTACACTGAATAAAAGAAACAAATGTGAACATGAGTTTGAATTATTCAGTATCATAAATATGTTGAGCATAGACAAATCTAAAATAAATTTCAGAATATTCCCTTGAAGTTTTTTGTTAGTATTTTTTTTCTAAATCTTAGTTATAGGTTTTTTTTTTTAATCCCTTTCTTTTCAAAATCAAGTGGCAAAGAAATGATAAAAGTGTGCTCTAGTTCAGTGATCTCCAAAGGGATAGTCATAAATTGATCCCATTAAGTATATTACTAACCAATTTGGGGGTATTAAGATAAATCATATTCCATACTTCCCTTGATAGATAATCATGGAAATTATCTCCAACACAACCACATTTACTCTCATTTTCTAATATGCCTCTGCTTGAAGTTTTCTCTTTGCTGCATGAAGTCTCAGCTCCACAATTTCTGACTAGTCATCAGGATAGTATCCATAGCAGCAGATGTACAGGTACCATTGAGAAAATTTCCTGCCCTCAGATCATTGCAGATCTCTAATAGTCATCTCATAGAGGGCAGGCTTTTTTTCTTACATGTAGCGACTAGTGAGTAGAACTCTTCTTTTTTTAAAAAATTCTGTGTTACAGGAAGCCCCACAGAATGACCAGAAATGGATAGATTGTGCTCTGCATCACAGATAATATTATATCACCTTTCCCTAAGCCCAATGATCTTCTGATCTCCTCTATATCTACCAAAGCCACCATTTTTCTACTCATTGAAGATTAGAAGGCATCATCTTCCTTTGACTACTCACTTTCCCTCATCCTGCCTATCCAATTGATGGCTAAATATTATTTCCTTCCTTGAAACATGTCTTATACCCTTCTCTCTACTCACACAATTACAACTTTAGTTCATGTCCTCATCATTTCTCATCCGCACAATTATGTTACCCTTCTTATTGATCTCCCTATCTAAAGTCTCCCTGTTCTTCAAACTATTGTCTGTATATCTAGTAAAGTGATTTTCTTAAAGTGTAGATCTTTTTATATCACTTCCTGACTTAATAAACTCTTGTGACTACCTATTGACTATAGAATAAAATATTATTACCTCTTTGTCTCAACCTTTCTAAAAGGTTTTTCTTTTTAAAGTAAATTTCATAATGCGCAGAAATATTGCATTATTTAATTCATAAATAATATGCCAGTAACTATTAGGATACATACCCAAATTCAAGTATAGAGACTACCAGTCTAATTAATAGAAATTTTATTATATTTACATCAATTATCAAGTTGGATGAGTGATTATTTCACAAGAGATCAAATTTGATTCATGTCCTAATTCTGGGTAATCTGAAGAACAAATATTTGTTCTACAAATTTGGTGCCATTAACAACATAGGCATGCTCATTTTGCTATAATTGCACTATAATTGATACTGAGACTTTTTTGACCATTTATGACATCTGATGCATTCAAAGGTCAATGCAATCATGTTCTACAACTTGAAATGCTAGAAATTAATTTGGTAATGAGTACTATAGCACATGTGATGGCAGCAATAGTATATGAGGGATAGGTAATATATTTCAGTAAGGCTTAAAAATCTAAGAAAATATTAAAAGAAATAAAAACAACCAAAAAAATCTTAAGCATAAAATCTTGTCTCATAGTTTCTCTTTTCCTAATTTTTGGGAGTAACGCAAACAAACAATTGTCTTGCTATCTACTTGTTGTTATTGTTTTTGCTATTCATTTCTGAAGAGAACCATGACATCAAGGAGATGATGCGATATATCCTCCAGAGCCATCTGGGTCCAGTGGACAGATATAGATCAAAACAACTGGAAATGGCCCTGGATGAAATGGGAGACCTTGGCCTTTTTAAACTAAGGTCTTCAACAAGTTTCATTTTGACTGAGGCCACACTCATTCAGTGATTAAGGCTATGTAACAATTGAGACAAAGAATCTCCTCTTTCATCTAGTCCAAAAAAATCTAAGCTTTAAATTGTTTCAGAACTAATTCACAAGAGAACATATCAAAACATAGTAAAAACTGGAAAAAGGGTGAAAAACATAAACTACCGATCTATATACCTATTTTCTCATCTATATACAAAGTTTATTTTTAATCAAGCTTTAATTTATTAAGCACTTATTATGTACCAAGCATTGTGCTAAGCACTAGAAATGGGGGGAGGGAAAGCTAAAAGCTAATTCCTCTCTTCAAGAAGTTAACAATCTAATGGGAAAGAAAATATATAAATAACTATATGCAAACAAACTATATATAGGATAAATAGGAAATATCAACAGAAAAAAGGTAATAGAAATAAGAGGGAGCAGAAAAGTCTTCCTATAGAGTATAGGATTTTAGCTGGGATATGGATGAAGGTAGTGATGAGGTAATGATGAGGAAGCACATGAAGGTTAGCCTGTGAAAAGGCCCTAGTCTAGAGAAATATTGTATATGAAGAATACCAAGGAAACCAGTGATCTCTATACTCGACAAGAACATCTTTAATGAATGTCCCTCAGACATTTTCTCTTTAGGCTTTCAAAAATGATTTTCCAAATTACATTTTTATCAACACATAATTTGACTGAAAAATGCTAAGTGGATAAATTCCTTTTTATCTAAGTAACCTAAAAAAGGCTTGTTGATTATTTTTTAAAAACCATTAATTTGATAGAGGAAAATATTGCTTCAAAATTATCTTCCAACAAGATTATTCCCAAAGGTATAAGAAAAAGTAATTTGTTCAATGATCCATAAAGCAGGGAGGCAGATACTCATAAAAAGTGTTCACTGTGACCGAAAATCCATGAATGGAATCCTCCAAATATTCCTATTGCTGAGACCCATGAAAAATACCTGTAACCACTTTTTAAAAATTTAATACCTTATTTTCCCCCAATTACATGTAAAACAATTTTTATTTTTATTTATTTTTATTTTTTAATTAAAACTTTTTATTTGTAAAACATATGTATGGGTAATTCTTCAACATTAACCCTTACAAAGCTTTCTGCTACAAATTTTTCCCCCCTATTCCCCTAGATGGCAGGAAGTCCACTACATGTTAATTATGTTAAAATACTTGACAAATCGAATATATGTATACATATTTCCACACATCATTTTCGTGCAAGAAAAATCATATCTACAAAAAAGAAAAAATCAGAAAAAGGAAACACAATGCAAGCAAAAATCAATAGAGAGCATGAAAATGTTATGATGTGGTCCACATTTCACACCCCTCTCTCTGGGTGTATATGACTTTCTTCCCTGAACAATTGGAAGTGGTTTGAAACATTTCATTGTTGAAGAGAGCCATGACCATCAGAATTGATCATCATATAGTACTGTTGTTGCCGTGTATAATGATCTCCTGGTTCTGCTCATTTCACTCAGCATCAGTTTATGCAAGTCTCTCCAGGACTCTCTGAAATAGTCCTGCTGGTTGTTTCTCACAGAACAATAATATTCCATAACATTCATATACCATAATTTGTTCAGCCATTCTCCAATTGATGGGCATCCATTCAGTTTCCAGTTTCTAGCCACTACAAAAAGGGCTCCCACAAACATCCTTGCACATGTGGGTCCCTTTCCAGTATGATTTCTTTGGGATATAAGCCCAATAGAAATGCTGCTGGGTCAAAGGGTATGCACAGTTTGATAACTTTTTGAGCATAGTTCCAAATTGCCCTCCAGAATGGTTGGATCTGTTCACAGTTCCACCAACAATGTATCAGTGTCCCAGTTTTCCCACATCCCCTCCAACATTCGTCATTATCTTTTCCTGTCATTTTAGCCAATCTGACAGGTATGTAGTGGTATCTCAGAGTTGTCTTAATTTGCATTTCTCTGATCAATAGTAATTTGGAGCACCTTTTCATATGACTACAAATAGTTTTAATTTCATCATCTGAAAATTGTCTGTTCATATCCTTTGACCATTTATTTGTCAATTGGAGAATGGCTCGAATTCTTATAAATATGAAACAATTCTCTATGTATTTTAGAGATGAGACCTTTATCAGAATCCTTAAATGTAAAGATGATTTCCCAATTTATTGCTTCCCTCCTAATCTTGACTGCATTGGTTTTGTTTGTACAAAAACTTTTTAACTTAATATAGTCAAAATTATCTATCTGGTGTTCAATTAAGAGTTCTGGTTCTTCTTTGGACATAAATTTATTCTATCTCCACAGGTCTGAGAGGCAAACTATACTACGTTCCTCTAATTTACTTATAATATCATTCTTTATATCCAGATCATGAACTCATTTAGATCTTATTTTGGTATGTGGTGTTAGATGTGAGTCAAGCCCTAATTTCTTCCACACTAGTTTCCAATTTTCCCAGCAGTTTTTGTCAAATAATGAGTACTTATCCCAGAAGCTGGGGTCTTTGGGTTTATCAAACACTAAATTGCTATAATTATTGCCTAGTTTGTCCTGTGATTCTATCCTATGCCACTGATCGGCTACTCTATTTCTTAGCCAGTACCAAATGGGTAAAACAATTTTTAACATTTGTTTTAAAACTTTGAGCTTCATGTTCTCTCTTCCTCTCTGCTCCAAGCCCTGGCTCATTGAAAAGGCACCTATAAAAACCATGTTGTGAAAGAAAACACAGATTTCCATCCCACCAAAAAACAAACAAACAAACAAACAACCCCCCAAAAAAACATCAAGAAGAATAAAGTGTATGCTTCAATCTGTATTAGATATAATCAGTTCTTTTACTATGTATGGATAGTATTTTTTTATCATATGTCTGTCAGAGTAGTCTTGAATCATTGTATTGCTGAGAATAGCAAAGCAATTCACAGCATTACTGTTACTTAGTACACAATACATTTCATTTTGCATGAGGTCACAGAAGTCTTTCCAATTTTTCTGAGAGCATCTTGATCATCATTTTCTTATAGTATTCCATCATAATCACACATCACAATTTATTCAGCCATTTCCCAATTGAGGGGCATCCCCTCAATTTTCAATTATTTGTTCTGAAAAAAAAAGTTGCTATAAATATTTTTGTACATATATGTCCTTTTTTTAAAAAATAAAATAAAATCTCTTTTGGAATAAATGCCTAGGAGTGATATTTTAGGTCAAAGGGTATACATGATTTTAAAGCCTTTGGGGAATACTTCCAAAATGCTCTACAGAATGGTTGAATCAGTTCACAATTCCACCAACTATGCATTCATGTCTCATTTCCTGAAATTCTCTCCAACATTTGTTATTTTCCTTTTTTTAATCCATTAGCCAATCTATTAGGTATGAGGTATTAGGTACCTCAGAATTGTTTTAATTTGCATTTCTTCAATCAATACAGAGTTAGAATATTTTTATATGGCTATAAATAGCTTGATTAATTCATCAGAAAACCATTCATATCTTTTGATCATTTATCAATTGGGTAATGGCTCTTATTTTTTTAATAAATTTGACTCGGTTCTCCATATGTTTGAGAAATGAGGCCTTTATCAGAGAAATTTGCTTTAAAATTATTTTCATAATTACTATTGCTAACTATTTCCCCTCATGTATTGTATTTTCTCTCTCCTTTCATCCTGTCTTTCATCAAAAGTGTTTTGCTTCTGATCATTCCCTCCTCCAATATGTTCTCCCTTTTTTTACCCTCCCACCTTCTAATAACCCCTGTCTCTCTTACTTTCCTGCAGCCAAAGATAGATTTCACTACCTAATTGAGTGTATTTTATTTCTTCTTTGAGCCAATTGTGATGAGAGTAAGGTTTACTCACTCCTCCTGCCCTCTTCCTTTCCATTGTGAAATCTTTTTCTTGCCTCTTTTATGTGAGATAACTTACCCCTATTCCACCTGTCCCTTTCTCTTTCTCCCAGTACATACCCTTTCACCCCCTCTCACCCCCTAATTTTATTTTTAGATATTATCCTTTTAAATTCAACTTATACCTGTGCCCTCTGTCTATATATATATGTGTGTGTGTGTGTGTGTGTGTGTGTGTGTGTGTGTATGTGTTCCTTCTAATTGCCCTAATAATGAGAAAGTTCATATGAGTTACAAATATCATCCTCCCATATAGAAATGTAAATGTATTAACCTTATCAAGTCCCTTATGATTTTCCTATCCTAATTACTCCCTTATGCTTTTCCTGAGTACTGTATTTGAAAGTCGAATTTTCTAGTCAACTCTGGTCTTTTCATCAAGAATGTTTGAAAGTCCTCTATTTCACTGAATTTCCATTTTGGCTTGGATCCATTTTCCCTTGAAGGATTCTACTCAGTTTTGCTGGGTAAGAGATTCTTGGTTATAATCCTAGCTCCTTTGCCCTCTGAAATAGCATATTCCAAGCCCTCAGATACCTTAAATATAGAAGTTGTTAAATCTTGTGTTATCCTAACTGAGGCTATCTAGAATGTCAGGACAATTTTTCTTGATAATTTTAAAAAATATACTCTCTAGGCTCTTTTTTTGATCATGGCTTTCAAGTAGTCCTATAACTTTTAACTGATGTCTCCTGAATCTATTTTCCAGATCAGTTGTTTTTCCAATGAAATATTTAACATTGTTTTATATGTTTTCATTTTTTTGTTTTTGTTTTATTGTTTCTTGATTTCTCATAAAGTGATTAGCTTACATTTGCTCAATTCTAATTTTTAAAGAATTATTTTCTTCAGTGAGCTTTTGTACCTCCTTTTACATTCGCTCAATTTTGCTTTTGAAGGCATTCTTTTCCTCATTGGCCTGTTATACTTCCTTTTGCATCATTCTAATTTCTCTTTCCAGGTTTTCTTCTACTTCTCTCACTTCACTTTCAAAGTCCTTTTTGAGCTCTTCCATCATCTAAAGCCAATTCACGTTTTTCTTAGAGGATTTGGATGTAGGAGGTTTGACTTTATTATCTTCTGAGTGTGTGTTTTGATCTTCATTATTACCACAATAACTTTCTATGTTCAGACTTTTTTATGTTGTTTGTTCATTTTCCCAGTCTATTATTTGACTTTTAACTTTTTTTTTTTAAAAATAGGGATTTGTTTCCAAGGTGGCAGGTGCACTGTCCCAAGCTTCAGGGCTTTTGTGTAGCTGTTTTCATAGATCCTTCTAGGAATCTGTAAGTTTGGGGTGGAGCCAAGATGGTGGAAAGCAGACACGATTTTTTGTGACTTCCTTTGACCTCTCAACCCAAAAGCAGATGAAGCCTCTAAACTGGTTTTGAAGTCAAAGAATCCACAAATATTTGGAGTACAACACATTTCTAGAAGAAAATACCTTGAAAGAACTTCAGAAAAGGTCTGTTTCAAACAGGCAGTCTGCCGAGTCCAGAATGCAGCACAGGAGACTGGGGCAAGAAGCTACAGTGGAGAGTCAGAGTGTTGTAGCTTCCACATACCTGGGAAGCTTCTGTGAGCCTCTTAGGCCACTCTGGCTTGGTTGCAAGCAGGTGGTTTGGCAGATTTGTCTTTTGTAAAAGATAAATTGTAAACCACTGAACCCTGGAAGAACACTAGACCTAGCTGCCATTACCCAGAACTGGAAATCAATCAGCAGGACAAATTAAAGCAGCTGTGGCTCCTTTGCATTGAACAGACTTCAAGCCTTAAAAAAAATGAATAAAAAACTAAAAAGAATGCGGAGGTCCAGCCTCCGCGAGGAACTAGGTTCTTGAATGGAGGGTTGGAGTCGGCGAAGCTCTATGGCGTGGTCATCAAGTTCGATTTATTGGCAAAAGCTTGTTCAAATTATTCAAGAAAGCTTGTGATTTTTATAGTCTTACAGAGTTAGGGTTGATTAGAGATAGGACAATTACTTGGCTAGGATTACAAGATTTTCTTGGGGCCCAGAAATTCCCAGGACCCCAGGTGCAATGCTTCTTAGAAAAAAAGAGAATGTACAGAATAAATTCATCAAACAATATAACAATAGTGAAACTTTAACTAAAGGTAAATGTACCTTGTGGTCATCACGTCATATCTGGCAGGACATGAGCTTCTCTAAAAATGTCACATTCACTTATTCCAAGACTTATACAATGCTTTTTAATTTTTAACATGGTCATAAGATTTTTTAGAATAGAAACATTTTTTTCTCAAGAACTTATTTCCCTCAGCCCATTTATTAATCACTCGTACAATAGCTTGTTTTGTGTAGGGGTCAGTAAACCATGCAATGGCCTACTTCTCTTACTTTTTTCCCATGACTTACTTGCTACCAATGTGTCCATCTATCACTGATGTTTACTGTGCTTTTCATCATATCATTATTTACGTAAGCTCTGCATAGGGGAGTGAAGGGCCAGGTTGATTGAATTTGGAATTGTTTCAAACAAGAGGGAGTAACTGGAGATTTCTTTTGGAGTTTTGGGGGAAAGTGATCAATTTCCCAAGTTTCCCAGTCTCTAAGTTTGTTTAATGCTTCACTAGTAAAGAAACCTTTCATGTTTGGGCAGAAGGTACAAAGGGGCTTTTTCGGGGTGAAGGGCTTCGTGCTCACCTCATTGTGATGGATGGGTATATACATACAGCTATGCTAAGAACTCCTAGGAAAGGAATTAAGCACATAATCATTAACCAAATGTATCCCCGAATGCTTAGTTCTGTAGGGGCTTCTTCGTGTTGCTTTGAACACATGTGGGTCAAGACCCTGTGGAGAGGAGACCTTGTCATTCCATAGAGGGTCCTTGGCCTTGCACACATGGGGGGGGGGGTGTTAGGCCCTGTGAAGACCTTGTCATTCCATGCAGGGTCCTTGGCTCCCAGCATGCTCCCAGCAAAAGAACTCTTTACATAGACAGCTTCTATGGAGAGAGAGAAGAACAGATCTCAAATCCTGAGGTTGCTAAAGGTAAAGCAAGTCAAAAAAAAGCCTCAAAGGGAGACATGGGCTGGTCCCCATCTCACAAGGCTTTCTTCAAAGATTGCATAAAGGATCTTAAAAGAGAGTTAGAGGAAATATGAGGAAATGAAATGAGATGATTGCAAGAAGGATATAATGCCCTACAAAAGAGATATGAAAAAGACACCAATTCACTGAAAAACAAATTTGGTAAAATGGAAAAAGACTGCAGTGAACAAAAAATTCAATTGGCCAATTGCAAAAGGAGATAAAAAAAGGTAACTGAAGTAGTTCAGTAGTAAAGAGACCTTCTTCTGACCAGCTATTCAATCCTGTTACTGTCTATTGACTGAGACCTCCTGAAGCTCCCAAAGCTGCACTGATGTAGTGGTTTTTAAGGACTTCTCTTAGTTTGCTGGGGCTGGAGCTGTGTTTTGGATAATGTTTTACTCCTACTCTGGTGCAACGGACCTTTCCTGCTGACTTTCTGAGTTGTCTTTGTCTTAAAAATTGTTTCATTATCTTTATATCGGTTTTGATGCTTTAAAGTGTGTTTAAGATATTTGAAGGGGTTTCATGGAGAGCTTAGACAAGTTCCTGTCTTTACCATCTTGGCTCTGCTTCTGTGGCTCTTTTGAGTGGATCATTTTCTAAACAATAAATTAAATGGGAAATATTGAAGACTTCCCTATTTATAAAAAATGAAGTTGAATGGTAGCTTATTGAGTTGTTCTAAATCATCATCATTATCACAACTAACATTTACATAGCATTTATTATGTGATGGTCATTGTGCTAAGTTATTTAAAATTGTTCATTTGATCCTCACAACTTTGGAAGGCAGGTGTTACTATTTTCCCTATTTAAAAATGAAGAAACTGACACAAATGAGGTAAGTGACTTTGCCAAGGTAAGATAGTTAAGTATCTGGGGATAGACATTAATCCAGGTCTTTCTATTTCTAAATTCAGTACTCTGTCCACTATAATAATTAGCAACACATATATCTGAGACAGACACATAAATTAACAATTAATTGAATCCAGTATTAAGCAGAATGAAGATAAGATGGTTCAATTGTCTTAAAGAAATTGCAAAGGTATTTTGATGATACTGAGTTTCTCTCAGAAAAAAATGTCCATCTTTTCAATATTATCATTCCACCTGTGTTACATGGTGGTGAGACATTGAATATATTGAATACAACAGTCTTTAAAGCATTGAAAATGAATATTAAAGGGAAAGAAAGTCATTTATGGTGAATATTAGTAAGCTGTGACATATCCTGTAAGAAATAAGAAATTGCAAAGAAGAATAAAAGGTGTTATCAGTTAAATTATAATGAAAAATGTGTAGGGATATAGACTGTGTTCAGGGATGACTAGTACTTCTTGTGTGAGGGATTCCAAGCCCTTCTTAGGACTATTTTCCCACTTTGGGGCCTATCTGATTCACCTAACCCTCACGTATGGCTCCAAGAAGCTGTGCAGTGGTCACATCCCATTATACCCTTTTGGTAGATGGGCTAAATCAAAAGGGTGATCAAGGCATCTCAAATCCTTCAGTGAGTTAAGAGGGTATCTATCCCAAGCATGTAAACAATGGGCAGATGAGAACAATTTATTCCAATGATCATGAAGGTGATTAAAGCAGGAGCTGTGGACTGATTAAAGATTTCTTAGACACTGAAAACACTAAGATCATCTGCCACATCCCAAGCCATCACCAGTTGTTGAATTTGTCTTACCATTGGATTGAAATGACTCTGGAAGAGAGAGAGAGAGAGAGACAGAGAGAGAGAGAGAGAGAAAGAGAAAGAGAGAGAGACAGAGAGAGACAGAGAAAGAGAGAGAGAGAGAAAGAGAGACAGAGAGAGACAGAGAGAGGGCATTGACTTCATTAACAGACACAACTCTGTCTCACTTAAACAAAACAAAATTTATGTGAGGATAAAAAGACATTACACATACTATTTTACCATTTTTTACCTATCTCAAAGTCCTGTGGCAATAAGCAAGTGATGAAGCAATAGTATGGATACAATGGGAATTGTCACAACCCTACTCATAGGCAGCCCAAGCCACGACTCCATCTTCCTACTGGAAGCATCAGTAGGATTAGGAAAAGCCCTGGATGTCTTTTAAGGATTCCATTGCTTACCTCCTGGCATGAGAAAGTGGCTAGAAAATGTGTCCTAAAAATTGTCTCCCTTATCCAGTCCTGGACTGTTTACCATGGGAAGTAGGGATGCTATTCTGCTGGTGAAATACACACACAACAAATACAAAAACTTCTATAGCAATGATTCTACTCAACATCAATCCATGGAATGTATGTGCATTTATGGGCAACGTGAAATCTAATTGTCCTGAGAGGTGAACAGTTCTTGTGAGAGAACTCAGAAGGTAAAAGCAGTCTTAAATGAAAAATCACTGGCAAAACAAGACTGACTTAGAAGTCGGAGTTGGACACATGTTTTCTAGAGTAGCTGCAGCTGGCATAAGTTTTGCAATCAAAACTAATATAATGCCTACCAAAAGAACAGGTTCATGATAATGTGGTTGCTGCATTGCAAGAAAGCACTACACTATCATTATCAATGCATATGCTCCCAACATGACAAACCCTAATGAGATCAAAAAAAAATTTTATGAAGACCTAGAGACCTTTTTCATCAAAGTGCCAAAAGAAGATAATTACTACAAAAGAAGATAAGCTTATAATTCTGGGTGACGTTAATGTTAGAAAAGGCACAGACCACCACACGTGGCAGAGAGTCCTTGGGAGGAATAGAGTCAGAAATCACAACAGCAATGGCCACGTACTATTGAAGATTTGTACATCTCATCACCAACACTATCTTCCACTTAACAAAATGCAATGGAATTTTTTGGAAGAACACTCACAGCAAACGATGGCATTTAATAGACTATGCTATTGAAAGAAGAGGCAGACAATGTGGGAGTGATGAAGGCAATGTGTGGCACAGGGTAGTAGACTGATCATAGACATCCTCTACAGACTAAATATTCACATTCACAACTCCAGGCAAGATGACTACCAGAAGACTTATTGTCAACAGATTAGAGCACTTCACTGAGTTGGAACAGCTGCTAACTTGGAGGGAAAACTGAGCCAACATACAGTTGGCAATAATGAGCAGAAAAGCCTTTGGAGATTTGGTGTACAGCATGATTTACTCATCTGAGTCAGAATACTACAAACATCAAGATTGATTTGACAAATATGATGGGAAAATTGAAAAGCTGCTAATGAAAAATGAGAACTCCCCAGAATGTACCAGTAGGATAGTTCATCTGCCTCTAAAAAGACATTTAACTCTATCAAAAGTGAAGTGCAAATGAAACTGAGAGATTCAGTATAATTGGCTCAGTAAAAAAAAGCAAATGAAATTCAGTTTTACACCAATAGTTACAATTCCAAGTGTTTTTATGATGCTATTTATGGACCAAAGACTTATGGTTTATCATAACTGCTCAATGCTAATGGAGTCACACTGATTAGGAATAAGAACATCATTCTGAAGAGGTGAGCTAAAAACTTCCATAGTATTTTCAATAGACTATTGTCAATCATTCTTGAAGCTACTGGCCATTTATTTGAGATTACTGTCATTCCCTCTCTAGCTAAATTTCCAAATGAAGAAAAGATTTTTTTGAATTCCATTAGGTTCATTTCATGTGGTAAAGCTTATTCTATTCCAGATGAGTTTTAGAATGTGGGAGGTCTACTGCTTATACAAAAGCTGATGGAAATTTTCTGGGTTATATTGCAAAAGGAGGTCTATCTCATTTAAGGTAAAGGAAATAGATTATCCTGGGACAATCACAGGTTCCCCTCTTAGTCATTGCCAGCAAAATTCTTAACTTGGAATAAAATCATCTGCTCCAGAGCCAGTGTGGTTTCAGAAGAGAATGGTTGATATTGATTAGAGTAGCCAAATCTTTAACAATTGATCATTACAACATTGTTGGTAACTGCATAATGTTCTCTTGCTTCTTCTCACTTCGCTTTGCATCAGTCCAGATCTTGCCATGTTTTTGTTCTTTGTTTTTTTTCTAAACCACCACCTCTTCATTGCTTATAGCACTATAGTATTCTACCAAAATCATAGATTGCTCAGCTATTCCCCAATCGATGAGAATCCTCTTAATTTCCAGTTCTTTACCACCACAAAGAAAGCACCTATAAATAATTTTGTATTTATGTCTTTCTTCTTTTTCCTTTGAAATTTTTAAAGATACAGAACTGGTGGGTCAAAAGGTATCACACAATTTTATAGTTAAGGTCACATATTTTGGCTATTTGATACTGCATATTATTTTTATAAATTTGACCAGTTCCCTATGTGTTTGAGAAATGAAGCATTTTTCAGATAAACTGGCCATAAAATCTTTTCATATTATTTCATCATCTGTAGTATTTTTTAGCAAACTGTATTTCCCAAGAATGTCTTTTTTTTTTAAATTAGGTCTATTTTTTTCCCTGTGCATACCATTTGACCCAGCAGTGTTTCTACTGGGCCTATATCCCAAAGAGATTTTACAGGAGAGAAAGGAACCCACATGTGCAAAAATGTTTGTGGCAGCCCTTTTTGTAGTGGCAAGAAACTGGAAATTGAAAGGATGCCCATCAATTGGAGAATGGCTGAATAAATTATGGTATATGAATGTTATGGAATATTATTGTTCTGTAAGAAACGACCAACAGGAGGATTTCAGAGAGGCCTGGAGAGACTTGCATGAACTGATGCTGAGTGAAATCAGCAGAACCAGGAGAACATTATACACAGCAACAAGACTATACAATGATCAATTCTGATGGACCTGGTTCTCTTGAACAATGATGTGATTCAAACCCGTTCCTATTGTTCAGCGATGAAGATAGTCATATACATCCAGAGAGAGGCCTGTGGGAACTGAGTGTGAACCACAACACAGCATTTTAACGCTTTCTGTGAATATTTCCATGCATTTTGTTTTCCTTCTTAGGTTGTTTTTTCTTCTTCTCTTTCTAGATCTGATGTTTCTTGTGTAGTAAGATAACTGTATAGATATGTATACATGTATTGTATTTGTCATATAATTTATCCTATTTAGCATGTATTAGATTACCTGTCATCTAGGGGCGGGGGTAGGGGGAAGGAGGGAAAAAGTTTGGGAAATAAAAAGTTTTTGCAAAGGTCAATGTAGAAGAATCACTCATATGTTTTGTAAATAAAAAGCTTTATAAAAAAATTAATTAGGTCTATTTTTGTTTTTACTTTGAGATCTCTGCCTTCTTTACCTGAGCAAAAGCATAATATTCCACCTTAACTCCTTATTTTGATTCTGTATGTGTCTATTTCATAAATGAAATCTGAAATTATTCAAAAAAATTCACCCATCTATCCAAATAGGAAAGATTACATGTATTAAAATATTTTTCCATATTAAGATCTATACAAGCATTGTCTGCCTCTTCAGCATTTTTCTCTCCATTGTAAAAGCTCTTTATTGTACACCTTTTTCATTTGAAAACATTTCTGAGGGGTGGAGACAAGATGGTGGAATGAAGATGTGACTCTTTGTGCCCTCCTCTGACCTTCTCTCAAGTAAAATAAGCCTCTGAACTGATTTTTGAGTCAATGAACCCAGAAATATTTGGACTACGAAGTATTTCTTGCAGAAGTTAACCTTTGAAGAGCAGGTCTGCTTCAGTTAGGGAACAGGGTGAGCAGTTTGGCAGGCATCCGGGAGACAGGGCAGGAAACTGGGTGGGACTCAGCATGGCAGAAACTCTAAACAGCTGGTGAGTGTCTCTGAAGCACTCGGGACACTCTGCCCTGTTTGTGGGCAGGTGCTTTGGCAGATCTGCCTTTTATAAAAGGTGGGTTAGAAAAAGCTCTGCAAACATAAAGTCCCAGCCCAACCAGCCCAGCACCAGAAGTTAATTAGTGGGATTGCCCCAGGGCAAACTACCACAAGCCACCCCTTCTCTCACTTTAAACAGACCCCAAAGTCTCCAAAAAATGAGTAAGAAGCAGAAGAGAGCTCTTACCATAGACAGCTTTTATGGTGAGAAAGAAGGGCAGACCCCAGTTCCTGAGGTTCTGAAAGCAACTACAGTAGAAGCCACAAAGGAAGACATGAGCTGGTCCCCATTTCACAAGGCTTTCCTGGAAGACCGTATGAGGAATCTCAAAAGAGAGCTAGATGATAAATGGGGAAATGAATTGAGATCAATGCAAGAAGCCCTCCAAAAGAGATATGATTAAAAACACCAATTTACTGAAAAACAAAATGGGTGAATTGGAAATACACAATAATGCACTGAAAAACAAAATTGGTGAATTAGAAATAGACAAAAATGCATTGAAAAACAAAATTGGGGAATTGGAAATAGACAAAAATGCATTGAAAAACAAAATTGAGGAAGTGGAAAAAGTATGCAATGAACAAATTGGCCAGTTACAAAAGGAGCTGGAAAAGGTGACCAAAGAAAACAATACTTTAAAAATTAGAACTGAACAAATACAAGTGAATGACTCAATAAGACTTCAAGAATCAGTCAAACAAAAACAAGAAAATGAAAAAAATAGAAGAAAATATGAAATATCTCCTCGGAAAAACAACTGACTTGGAAAATAGTTCTAGGAGAGACAATCTAAGGATTATTGGACTTCCTGAAAGCCATGATGAAAAAAAGAATCTAAACACTATCTTCCAGGAAATCCTGAAAGAAAACTGCCCTGAGGTTTTAGAATCAGAAGGCAAAATCATCATGGAAAAAATTCACTGATCACCTCCTGGAAGAGACCCCAAAATTAAAACCCCAAGAAATATCGTGGCTAAATTTCAGGACTATCACACCAAGGAAAAGAAACAATTCAAATACCAAGATTCTATAATTAGAATCACACACGATCAGTTAGCCTCCACACTGAGGGAGAGAAGGGCCTGGAACCAGATATTCTGAAAGGCAAAGGAACTTGGATTACAGCCAAGAATAACCTATCCAGCTAGAATGAGCATTATCTTCCAGGGAAGAACATGGTCATTTAGTGATATAAGTGAATTTCACCTATTTCTAATGAAAAGACCAGATCTGAACAAGAAATTTGACCTCCAAACACAGAACTCAAGAGAAGCATAAAAAGGTTAAAAAGGAAAGGACTCTTGAAAACTATATTCTACTATGGGGATACTTAAAGATTGAAGGTATAATTTGATATTACTTTAATGATAGGTAAAAGAAAACTAGAGGGGAAAAGGCTATCATACTGGGAAAAAGAGGGAAAAGATGGTAAAATAAGGTATGAAAAAAGAGGTAAAAATAAGGTAAAATCTCATGAAGAGGCAAAGAAAACCTAATATAATTGAGAGAAAGAAGGGAGGGAGATGAGCATTGTGTAAATCTTACTCTCATCAGATTGGGCTCTAAAAGAGTATATCAGACACATTTGGTTTCACAGAAAAACCTGTCCTTCCTTATAGGGAAGTGAGAGGGAAAGGAGGAAAAGAAAGGGATAAACTAATAGAAGGGGAAATACAAGAATCAGGGGAAAGGAGTAAAAAAGGGGGAGGGGCTCTAAAGGGGGGAGGACTGTTTGGGGGAGGTGGTCATCAAAAGCAAAATACTGAGAAGGGGGGAAGGGAGAAAGAGGAAAGGAAAGGGAAAAAAAAAACTCGGGTAAATATGATGGTAGGAAACACAGAATTAATTTTAACCATAAATGTGAATGGGATGAACTCTCCCATAAAGTGGAAACGGATAGCAGACTGGATTAAAAACCAGAATCCGACAATATGTTGTCTACAAGAAACACACCTAAAGCATAGAGACACATACAAGGTGAAGATAAAAGGTTGGAGCAGAATCTATTACGCTTCAGGTGAACAAAAAAGAGCAGGGGTAGCAATCCTGATATCAGATAAAGTAAAAGCAAAGATAGATCTAATCAAAAGAGATAAGGAAGGAAATTATATCTTATTAAAGGGTATCATAGATAATGTAGCAATATCAATGCTAAATATATATACACCAAGTAGTATAGCATCCAAATTCCTAGAGGAGAAATTAAGAGAGATGCAAGAAGAAATAAACAGCAAAACTATACTAGTGGGGGATCTCAACCTTGCTCCCTCAGAATTAGATAAATCAAACCACAAAATAAATAAGAAAGGAAGTAGGGAGGTAGACTAATTGTTAGAAAAGTTAGGTATGATAGATCTTTGGAGAAAATTGAATGGAGACAGTAGGGAGTTTACTTTTTTCTCTGTGGTACATGGAACTTATAAAAAAAAATTGACCATGTGTTAGGGCATGAAAACCTCAAAATCAAATTCAGAAAGGCAGAAATAGTAAATGCATCTTTTCCAGATCATGATGCAATAAAAATCACATGCAATATAAGGCCAGGAGAT
>JAJPUD010007955.1:56559-97982 GCA_023553655.1 Myrmecobius fasciatus | reverse complement strand
CCAACATTCATCATTAACTTTTCCTGTCATTTTAACCAATCTGACAGGTGTGAAGTGGTACCTCAGGGTTGTCTTGATTTGCATTTCTCTGATCAATAGTGATTTGGAGCACCTTTTCATATGACTATAAATAGTTTTAATTTCATCCTCTGAAAATTGTCTGTTCATATCCTTTGACCATTTATTGATTGGAGAATGGCTTGAATTTTTATAAATATGAGACAATTCTCTATATATTTTAGAGATGAGACCTTTATCAGAACCCTTAAATGTAAAGATGATTTCCCAATTTATTGCTTCCCTTCTAATCTTGTCTGCATTGATTTTGTTTGTACAAAAACTTTTTAACTTAATATAGTCAAAGTTATCTATCTGGTTTTCAATTAAGAGTTCCAGTTCTTCTTTGGACATAAATTTATTCCATCTCCATAGGTCTGAGAGGTAAACTATATTACATTCCTCTAATTTACTTATAGTATCACTCTTTATATCCAGATCATGAACCCATTTAGATCTTATCTTGGTATGTGGTGTTAGATATGTCAAGCCCTAATTTCTTCCACACTAGTTTCCAGTTTTCCCAGCAGTTTTTGTCAAATAGTGAATATTTATCCCAAAAGCTGGGGTCTTTAGGTTTATCAAAGACTAAATTGATATAGTTATTGCCTAGTTTGTCTTGTGATTCTATCCTATTCCACTGAACGACTACTCTATTTCTTATCCAGTACCAAATGGTTTTGATGACCGCTGCTTTGTAATATAGTTCTAGATCTGGTACAGCAAGTCCACCATCGTCAGCCTTTTTTTTCATTAATCCCCTTGAAATTCTTGACCTTTTGTTTTTCCAAATGAACTTTGCTACTATTTTTTCTAGATCTGTAAGATAATTTCTTGGGAGTTTGATTGGTATAGCACTAAATAAGTAAATTAGTTTGGGTAGTATTGTCATTTTTATTATATTCGCTCGGCCTACCCATGAGCATTTTAAGTTTTTCCAATTGACTAGGTCTAATTTTATTTGTGTGGAAAGTGTTTTGTAGTTTAGTTCATATAGTTCCTGACTTTCCCTTGGCAGATAAATTCTCAAATATTTTATACTATCAACAGTTATTTTAAATGGAATTTCTTTTTGTATCTCGCTGCTGAACTTTATTGGTAATATATAAAAATGCTGATGATTTATGTGGATTTATTTTGTATCCTGCAACTTTGCTAAAGTTGTGAATTGTTTCTAGTAGTTTTTTAGTTGAGTCTTTAGGGTTCTCTACGTATATCATCATGTCATCTGCAAAGAGTGATAATTTGGTTTCCTCATTACCTACTCTAATTCCTTTAATCTCTTTTTCTTCTCTTACTGCCAAAGCTAACATTTCTAAGACAATATTAAATAATAATGATGACAGTGGGCCGCCTTGTTTCACTCCTGATCTTATTGGGAATGCTTCTAGTTTGACTCCATTACATATGATGCTTGCTGAAGGTTTTAAGTAGATACTACTAATCATTTTAAGGAAAAGCCCAGTTATTCCTATACTCTCCGGTGTTTTTAATAGGAATGGGTGTTGGATTTTATCAAAGGCTTTTTCTGCATCTATGGAGATAATCATATGGTTTTTATTAATTTGGTTATTAATATAATTGATTATGCTAATAGTTTTCCTAATATTGAACCAGCCCTGCATTCCTGGTATAAATCCTACTTGGTCATGATGTATTATCCTGGGGATGACTTTCTGTAATCTTGTTGCTAAAATCTTATTTAAAATTTTTGCATCAATATTCATTAGGGAAATGGGTCTATAGATTTCTTTCTCAGTTTTCTCCCTACCTGGTTTAGCTATCAGCACCATATCTGTCTCATAGAAGGAATTTGGTAGTACACCTTCTTTCCCTATTTTTTCAAATAGTTTATATAGTATTGGGATTAATTGTTCTTTGAATGTTTGGTAAAATTCACATGTAAATCCATCTGGCCCTGAAGATTTTTTCTTAGGGAGTTGATTAATAGCTTGTTCTATTTCTTTTTCCAAAATAGGGCTATTTAAATAATTTATTTCCTCTTCTGTTAATCTGGGCAATCTATATTTTTGTAGATATTCCTCCATTTCATTTACATTATCAAATTTATTGGCATAAAGTTGGGGAAAGAAACTTCTAATTATTACTCTAATTTCCTCTTCATTGGAGGAAAAGTTCTCCCTTATCATTTTTGAGACTAATAATTTGATTTTCCTCTTTCCTTTTTCTAATCAAATTAACTAAAGGCTTATCTATTTTGTTGGTTTTTTTATAAAACCAACTCTTAGTTTTATTTATTAATTCAATAGTTTTCTTATTTTCAATTTTATTGATCTCCCCTTTAATTTTCAGAATTTCCAATTTGGTATTTACTTGAGGGTTTTTAATTTGGTCTTTTTCTAGCTTTTTTAATTGTAAGCCCAGTTCATTGATCTTCTCTTTCTCTGTTTTATGCAAGTAAGCATCTAGAGATATAAAATTACCCCTTATAACCGCTTTGGCCGTGTCCCACAACTTTTGGTATGTTGTCTCATTGTTGTCATTCTCCTGGATGAAATTTTCGATTCTGTCTATAATTTGCTCTTTCACCCATTCATTCTTCAGGATTAGATTATTTAATTTCCAAATAACTTGTGGTCTATTTTCTCCTGGCCTTATATTACATGTGAGTTTTATTGCATCATGATCTGAGAAGGATGCATTTACTATTTCTGCTTTTCTGCATTTGATTTTGAGGTTTTTATGCCCTAACACATGATCAATTTTTGTATAAGTTCCATGAACCCCTGAGAAAAAAGTGTACTCCCTTCTATCACCATTCAATTTCCTCCAGAGATCTGTCATACCTAACTTTTCTAGCCTTTTGTTAACCTCCCTAACTTCTTTCTTATTTATTTTGTGATTTGATTTATCTAATTCTGAGAGAGCAAGGTTGTGATCCCCCACTATTATAGTATTACTGTCTATTTCTCCTTGCATCTCTGTTAGTTTTTCCTCTAGGAATTTGGATGCTATACCACTTGGTGCATATATGTTAAGTATTGATACTGCTTCATTGTCTATGGAACCCTTTAGTAAAATATAGTTTCCTTCCTTATCTCTTTTAATTAGATCTATTTTTGTTTTTACTTGATCTGAGATAAGGATTGCTACCCCTGCCTTTCTTTGTTCACCGGAAGCATAGAAGATTCTGCTCCAGCCCTTTACCTTCACTCTGTATATATCTCTATGCTTTAGAGGTGTGTCTTGTAAACAACATATTGTAGGATTTTGGCTTTTAATCCAGTCCGCTACCCCCTTCTGTTTTATGGGAGAGTTCATCCCATTCACATTCACAGTTAAAATAACTATATCTGTATTCCCTGCCATCTTATTTACCCAGAGTTATGATTTTCTCTTCCCTTTCCCCTCTCTCCCTTCCCCCCTCCCCAGTACTTTATTTTTGATGACCACCTCCCACCAACAGTCCTCCCCGCTTTGCAATTCCTCCCTCCCCTTTATACCTTTCCCCTAATCATTCTATTAGTTTATCCCTTTCCTTTACTCCCCTCCCTCCTACCTTCCCACAAGGAGGGTCAGGCCTTTCTTTGAAGCCAAATGTGTCTGATATACTCTCTTAGAGTCCAATCTAATGAGAGCAAGGTTTACACAATACTCATTGCCCTCCCTACTTTCTCTCAATTATATTAGATGTTCTATGTCTCTTTATGAGATTTTGCCTTATTTTACCTCCTTTATTTTTACTTTATTTTGCCTCCTTTCCCCCCTCCCCCCCCTTTTTCTTTTTCAGTATGGTATCCCTTCCACCTCTAATTTCTTTTCCATTATTATCAAAGAAAAGTCAAATTATACCCCCATTCTTTAAGGATACCCCTAGTAGAAACATAGTTCTCAAGAGTTTTCCTTTTTATCTTTTTATGCTTCTCTTGAGTTCTCTATTTGGAGATCAAATTTTTTGTTCAGATCTGGTCTTTTCATTAGAAATAGGTGAAATTCTCCTGTATCATTGAATGACCATCTGCTTCCCTGGAAGATGATGCTCATTCTAGCTGGATAACTTATTCTTGGCTGTAATCCAAGTTCTTTTGCCTTTTGGAATATCTGATTCCAGGCCCTTCAATCCTTTAAAGTGGAAGCTGACAGATCCTGTGTAATTCTAATGACAGTTCCTCGGTATTTGAACTGTTTCTTTCTAGCTGCTTGCAATATCTTTTCCTTGGTGCGATAGTCCTGAAATTTGGCCACGAGATTCCTTGGGGTTTTAATTTTGGGGTCTCTTTCTGGAGGTGATAGGTGAATTCTTTCAATGCCAATTTTGCCTTCTGATTCTAAAACATCAGGGCAATTCTCTTTCATGATTTCCTGGAAGATAGCATCCAGGTTCTTTTTTTCATCGTGGCTTTCAGGGAGTCCGATAATCCTTAAATTGTCTCTCCTGGATCTGTTTTCCAAGTCAGTTGTTTTTCCTAGGAGATATTTCATATTTTCTTCTATTTTTTTCATTTTTTGTTTTTGTTTGATTGATTCTTGAAGTCTTATTGAGTCATTTACTTCTATTTCTTCAATTTTAATTTTTAAAGTATTATTTCCTTCAGTTATCTTTTTTAGCTCCTTTTGTAGCTGGCCAATTGAATTTCTTGATTGAATGCATTCTTTTTTCATTTTGCCAGTTTTATTTTTCAGTGAATTGTTGTCTTTTTCCAATTCACCAATTTTGTTTTTCAGTGAATTGTTGTCTTTTTCCAATTCACCAATTTTGTTTTTCAGTTCACCATTTTTATTTTCCAGTGAATTGGTGATTTTTTCCAATTCACCAATTTTGTTTTTCAGTGAACTGTTTTCTTTTTCCAATTCACCAGTCCTATTTTCCAGTTTTTGATATTTCTGTTGCACTGATCTCTATTTATTTCCCCATTCTTTTTCTAGCTCTCTTTTGAGATTCTTAATGCAATCTTCCAGGTAAGCCTTCTGAAAGGGAGACCAACTTAAATCTGCCTTTGTGGCTTCATCTGGGATTGTTTTCATAATGTCAGGATCTGGGGAGTGTTCTATTTTAACTCCGTAAAAGCTTTCTATGGTGAGAGCTCTCTTCTGCTTCTTGCTCATGATTTAAAGTTGGGATATCGGTCACCAGCAGAGAATACTGCAACAATTTATATTTGCCCTGGGGCATTTTGCCGGGTTGACTTCCAGTCTGAGGCTGGTCGGGCTAGATTTGCACTAGGACCACGTTTTCAGCTGCTCTCGATCCACCCTTTACCAAAGGCAGATCTGCCAAAGCACCTGCCCGCAAGCAGAGCAAAGTGGCCCAGGCGTCTCCCAGGGGCTTCCTGGGTGCCCAAAATCCGCCCCTCTATCGCAGCCCTGACTTCTGCCCCGGCTGGAGTCTGATTGCAACCAGTGGCCGATTTCCCCTGAGGCTAACCTTCTCTGGAGTTCTTTCAAGGTAGATTTTTGATAGAAGTGCATTGTAGTCCAAATGTTTGGTGGAGCCCTCACTCCAAAACTAGTTTGAAGGCTCACTTTGTCTGGGTCTGAGGGAAGGTCTCAGGAGTTCACACAGAATGCTGTCTGCAGTTCGCCATCTTGGCTCCACGTCACTTTATTTTTTTAACAAAAAAAATTGAAAAACAAAAACCTGAGGACAGTAGCTCATTCAAAAATAATTAGTGGGTATCACATTCCTCAATTAATCTTAAAAAGATAGCTATTTAGGGTTTTATAGACTACTATTGTGACCAGTTATGTGCAGTTACCAGAGAGAGGTATGGGACTGTTAGTAACAGACTCTATTTCAGCACTGAACAGCACCTATTCAGTAAAAGTTTCAGGAAGACAGATCTCAATTCATTCAATGTAAAGGAAAAAAGTTTTCAAAAAATACAAGCTGGAATCATATACCTAAAAAGTGGTAAGCTCTGAAGGAGAAGAGTTATAACAAAAGATATATGACCACCTGTCCTGAATGGTATGGCATGCATTTTTTTCCAGTGAAAGAGAAACAAAACTAGAAACTCTAGTAGATTTTATTCATTCTATATGCAAATCAGGATGGCTAGTGTCTTTTCCCACCACACCCCCATAGAAATCTTGAGGATTAAAGATATAGGTGAGGCAACATTTTTCATTTTAAGGGTTTTGCTGAATCTATCACCATGTCTCAGTACCATTTAAGAAATTCATATTATTAAGAAACAACCATCCTTTTTACATAAAGGAATTGCAGATTCAGAGGAACAAGTTAAGGAACCAACAAAGGAGACATTCAGAAAGCTTTGTGTTTTTATTTACCTTAACAAAAAAATTTATCCAAAGGTTTTTACTTTAAAAAAAATCATTTGTCTATAAACTTTGTTCATGTTGGTTTTTATTAAGATTCCCAAGCAGTTAATATTGACTACTTTCAAATTTCATTGGCTGCAGCTCCTTCTGAGGTTTACTATTTATGGCATTTTTATATGACTGGGGTTGACACCTCTTTGTATCAGTTCTTACCTGCTCTTGCTTTAATTTTTTTTTAAAATTATCTCTTTTAAAATTATTACTTGGTGAGTTGTCTTTGTATCTATATCTATCTTCAATTAATTCAGTTTTCCTACTCAATAAAATTATTTCCCACTGTCTTTAGTAGTTCATCTTTGTTTTCCATTAGTTTTCCCACTATGTAATTTTAATATATGAGATCCTATCAATCCTTTTTCTGAATCCTTTGAAAATCTATTTTTTAAAAAAGATTTTTGAATTATAGGTTCTCTCCCTTAAACCCACCCACAATTAATAAACAACCTGTGTGGTTAAAATCTAGTATCCAAATCTAGAGTACATGTCAGACCATTCATGATTTTCTTTTCCTCATATTATCACAAACTCCTGACACTTTTCACTTCCCCCAAGTTATTCTCTACTCATCAGCTCCTTAACCTATTCATAGAAATCATACTCAGAATAGAATTTTTACTTACTAGCTCCTCTACTCTTTAAAAGACAGCATAATTATTAAGACAAGCCAAGAATTACTTAACTGCTGCTTTTTTGGCAGATTGTACCTCAACAGATGTCTATCTAGTTGAAGTCTGTGAACCAGACTTTTCATCTCTGATCTTCTCACGTATGTGCTTTTCCTGTCTGGGTAATCTAATGAAATAAGTCACTTGTTTCTTCCCTTATTCATCTTGACTCTCCATCATATTCCCCTCTTGTTCCTCTATTTTCTCCTCTGACTATAATTTATTAATGTACAGTATTTTCCCTAATCCATTCACTTGATTGATACTATTTCTTCTGAATTAGTTTTACCTATCAAGAACTATCTAGCTAGGGTTTCAATGCCCTCAAAACTCACTGAAATCTAGGAGGTGAAATTTGCATCATTGCCATAGAACGCCCATGTCTTCTTTTTTATCAACCAAACTGCAGATATTTGTGTGAAGGTTTAGTCTCTCAAGTGCTATTCTTCCTTCATTGTAACTAGATTTTATTCTCTTTTCCCTCCTCTTCCACTTTCCTTCTTCCTTTCTCCTTTCTCAATTCCTTTCTTCTCCCTTTACCTTCTCCCCTACCATAGCAAGAGTTAGAGTACTGGGTCCCTAATCAAGAAGATCTAAGTTTAAGTTGATCCTCAGACACTTGCTAGTTCTGTTTGCCTCAATTTCCTCATCTGTAAAAAAGGAAAAATAATAGCAACTACTTCCTAGG
Source organism: Myrmecobius fasciatus (assembly GCA_023553655.1). Taxonomy (NCBI): domain Eukaryota; kingdom Metazoa; phylum Chordata; class Mammalia; order Dasyuromorphia; family Myrmecobiidae; genus Myrmecobius; species Myrmecobius fasciatus. The sequence continues at coordinate 90,269 of JAJPUD010007955.1, read as the reverse complement.
GTTTTTGTGAGGACCAAATGAAATAATAATTGTAAGTCACTTACCCTAGTATCCAGCACATAGTGAGTACTGTATAAATATTAACTTGTTATTAATAATTATTACATTTAACTTGATGGCTATAGAAGGGGAGGTTTATATACTACTACTATTACTAGTACTACTGCTGCTGCTGCTGCTGTTGCTGCTGCTACTACTACTACTATTTCCTTTTAATTAGATTTGCAAAACTCCAAGCAAATAAATTCTTGATAGCCTTGGTTAGATGTACTTTATCTCTGGTTAAGAATTTATCATTCCTATAGTTTGACACTTGATACAGGAAACTAAATCTCATTCTTATATCCCATCATTAGATCCAACTCATCACTTCTCAAATCATTTCTTCTTTTTCTTTATCCTTATCTTCCATGAACAGCACTGAATACCACCTGTACCTCGATACTGCATAATATTGTGATCTTTGGCAATAAGTTTTAAATTCCTTTTGGCAATATCCTTTATACTCCTGTTAATCACTCATCCATTTTGACATATCTTGGGATATCTTGGATATATGCTCCCAAGATGATAGATCTTTCTATTGTTTCTCCTTTTAATTTATATTCCTTTTGGGGGAAGTTGTAATTTTGTTAAGTATATTTTCCCTTATTGAATCAAGGAAGTACTAAAAGAAATAAATAGCTTTTAAAGGGCAATACCATGCTTCAAAAATCATTCATTTATCAACATAAAATAATGTTACAGTTTCTTGAATATAAATTCATAGAAATCTATTTTGAGTGTTTTATTCTAATTTCAGTTGTATTTTAAGAATGCAATGTGATAATTCTGTTAATTACAGTAAGCATTAACAAATCTTATTTGTTAGTTATTATTGAGCTATGAGCTCCAATTTACCCAACGTGTTCCAAATCAGAGAAAAATTCTCCCATCCCAATCTTCCCTAGTTAGCTTTTGAGAATGTATCTCCTAAGAATGACTCAGTCAGATTTTCACCTAAGGAAAGTCTCTGAAAAACAGAACTCATTTCTTTTTAAATAGTTATAAAATACACATATAAAAGAAATCAATTTAGTCAAAAAACAGTCATCATTTTGTTAAAGTTCTAGGAAGCCAGTTATTGGCCATGTTAGTCTGTAACCCTCAGGAAAGCTATCCATAATGGGGGAAGTCAGGTAGTTCAAGTCAGTTTACCTGGTTAGGTGAAAGAGTCTCCAGCTTTGTCAAATCTAGAAAAGATGCATTGGGAATTTGTTGCTGCCACACATACCTACTGTAGTTCTGCTAAAGAGTTTCTGTCAAGATTCAGCCTATCAAAAATTGACTGTGTGAAAGCTAATCAGCCAAAGTTGGAGAGCTAAAGTAATGTTTTTGTGACAACAGCAAAGGGAATTAAATACACATAATCAAGCCTCTAAGCCATGCATTAATTAATATCTGCCTCCCTTTTGAAGAAAATGACCCAGTACTGAATTTCAATGAGTCATACATTTTAATTTACAATCAGCTAGAGGGATAACTACTTTATGAAATGGACAAGTCTATTTATGCACTCTTTGGTATGGTAGTAGTCATTCAAATTGATCCCACAACCAAAATTTAAAATGAAACTTGGAGAGGATTAGCAAAAATATAATACAATAAATCCATCTCTTTATTATCATGTTTTGTCCAATCACTGGTAGATATTGTTTTCTTCCAAGCAAATCTAATTCAGTTCTGCAAACATTATTAATCACCTACTATGTGCAGAGCACTTTACTAAGTGCTAGGAAAGCTTAGGTAAGTCCTTGCCTCTGCCCTGTGAGAAAACTGGGAATAGATGAAAATAATAATAATTATAATGTAAAACAAAACATGATAATTTCACAAGATGGATGCAACCCCATGTTGTTCCAAGCCTGAGCAAAGAAAAAGAAAGCTATTTCCCAACTAGAAAAATTCAATAAAGTTTCATGGAAGATGTGGCATTTGATCAAGGTTTTAAAAGGCACTTGATTTCAACAATCAAGCATTGACAGAGGAGCAACATGGGGAAGAATAAAAATCATACATGATTGGAAGTGGAAAAGAAAGAAAAAGATTTATTTGGGTGCTCTAATGAAAAATTATAAGAGAAACTGAATTTTATTGGAATCTCCTATGAGGTTAGGTCCCTGAGATTAACATATTTTCAATTTTATTACTAACATGAAAAATTTATTTTCTAATATGACTTCTTTTCTGGAGGATAAATTTATGCAAATAGCATATGCAGGGGGGAAAAGAGAAGAACTCTGTGAGTAAATTGAGAATCCTAAATTATAGCATGAGATTTCCTTATAATCCCTTAACAGTAATTACTGTCAAGTTTTAGAGTGAGGAAAGCTTACAGAATTTTCCTTCAATGTTTTGTATGTTACATTTTTCAATTCAGAATTATGAGAGAATTAAGAGGAATGAAGCCACTAGATAAGGTCCAGACACAATGAAAAAAAAAATCTATGCAGAATAAAGATACACTAGCCCTTGAAAAAATAATTTAGTGACCATTAGTAAATATATTTCCATCTAGAGATCAACCGACAATATGACATAGTTAATCCCCAACCCAGATTACTTGCACCTGGATAAGTCTAAATGTAAGGTTTTCTCTTGGAAGTTTCCTATCTAATTCTCCTACCTTCATTTCTCAGAGGATTTTCATACGAAACTCTTCAATTCACACACAAAGCATTTCTGCACCTACAGAATAACACTTTCTCTTTGACTGGATGTGAGAACCACAACCACAGAAATGTTCACAATGAAACTTGTTTGAATCACTAACAATTCATACCTTCTGCTTTTTAGGGGAAAGGGATGGAAAAGGAAGAGAAAGGAAAGAGGAAAGAAGGCAGAAAAGAGGAAGTGTTAATTATTCCAAAAGACTACTCATTCTTTCCCCCAGAGCCAAGAAAAATATAAGGGTTCTTTTCTTTATTACTAGTTTTCATAAGAATTTGAGGGTGTTCTACTGGCCAAAATATGTTCTTTATCCATATCTGTGCTCAAGAGATTAATTATTCCTGTCAATTCAGGTCTGTCTTCCTGTTAACAAACCCCTGCGGATCTGTCTTCTCCATTCTGTCAGGCAGACTCCAGATTTCAACATTCCAATGGAGTATTTTTCCACATCACATTGCCTCTTAATTGTACTGCCACTGAAGGACGAGAGCATCTCCAAAGGGCTTTCTAGCAGTTCCTGCAATTGTCTTAATGATAGAATAGAGCCTGTCAATTTCCTAAGACTACAGTTAGTGTTTGTTTGGAGTGGGGTTTTGTGTTGTTTCCCAGAAGACTTCCTGGAACAAGTTCATTATATGCATGCTTTTGATTAAAAGGGACCTCAGGGTGATCAAGTTGAGTATTCCAAAGATGAAGTGGTGAGGAAGGTAGTGGGGGAAAATGGTATCTCATCCAGTCAAGCAGAGACAATCTGGAATATTCAATAAATATGTGTCTCTTTAAAAGTTATCTTTGGTTTTTAAACAGCCTCAATTTATTGGGGAAGAAATAAGTTTACCGTACATTGGCTTATAGCTAAATAAGGTGGGAACCAAGATTGTATTTAATTCATTAAAAAATAGATCTCTACACATGCTTAACAATTACATTCAAAAAACATTAAAAACCAGCTATATGCAAGATACTATATTAAGTACTAAAGATGAAAAAATGTAAGAACTCACCCTCAAGAAGTTTACAATTTAGAATTGTATGAAACATATACACAAATAATCATAATGTCAAGATAGAGAAGGATATGGGTAAAGAAGAGATCTAGCCAAAATGTTAAGAGAACTTTGAGGAAAGATTGGTCATTCAAAGCTAAATCCATCAGGATGCAAGGTTTCCTGAAAGAGGTAACTCCTGAACTGATTCCTGAAAGAAGAAAAAGAATTCAGCAGGCAGAGAAGAGAAGTGAGTCATGAAGGGGAAACACCTCAGTGCACAAAAACAGGTGCTAACAATGGTGAATGGCCAGCTATTTCATTTGTTTGGAACCTAGAGAATAAAATTAAATAAAGCTAGAAAGGCAAACTGGAGTCTGATTATAGTAGGGCTTAATTGCATAGCAAGAGTCTTATATTTTATTGTATATGCAATAGGGAGTAACTGAAGGTTTTAGAAAGATGAAGGTTTTGCCAATTTCTCAGTTACTGTTAATGGAGGAAATAAAACTTTCACTTTAAGCTTATAATACAAATAACCTCATTAATTCATTCCTTCAACATTTACTAAGTATTTATCATATGTACAATATGTTGAGCAATAGGGGAAATACAAAGTTTAGTAAAAATATGGTCCTGCCTTGATAAAATTTATAATCTGGTTGATTATGACTAAGTTAACTATGTAGCTCCTTGTAGCATAGCTTCATTTCTTTAAAGAGCTGCAGTAATGTAGAAAAATCTGTGAATTTGAGACAGAAAATTGTTTTGGCAATTAATGTCCAACTCAAATATATCTTGATATTGGGACCTTAATTTATCAGCCTCAGTTTCTTCCATTGCAAAAATGATTATAATTATACTGTCACTACCTACCTCACAGAGTTATAAGTAGAAACAACTTTGGTTTATAAATTTTTTAAAAAATGAGGAAGCCTGGATTCTGCTATTTATCAGTTATATAGTTTCAGGTAAATCACAACCTTTATAAGTCTCAATTTCCTACCTGTAAAATGGAAGTAATGATAAATTCATTATTTATAGAATTATAGTGAAGAAAGTGCTTTGTAAGGCATAAAATGATTATCATATCCTTATAACAAGTTTGAAATTTAAAAATGTTGCAAAAATATAAAATATGTATCAAGCTTATAACTGTAAGAAAAAAATAGCCTATTTAGCCCTATTAAGATAACTTTTGATTCCTAGAAAAGTCTGAATCCTGAAAGCTACTTTGTCATTCTTTCTCAATATCACATTCAGTGTTTTTCAGAGTTCCTTATATGACAACAAAAGCTAAGACTTCCAAAGATCTAACAACCTTCACTTCTCTTTGCTGCATTTCTATATCTGAGATCTCTCTCAAGACATGTGTAGAAGGGAAGGAAAATTCTGTCGAAAAGAGCCTCCTGTTGAGAAACACTACATAAAGAAAAGCTATGAAGGTCAGAAGATTCTAATTTAAAAAGCTGAAGAGGACAGAGAGAACTTTAAAAAAAAGATGTTTGGGACTAATAGTAAAGGGGGATGAATGTAACATTTTTTGAAATATTGAGTAACAATGTTACTTCCACTTAAAAGATATTCTTTACAAGATTAGTGAGATTTGTAACATCTTTCTGTCCTCCCCTGTATCTTTCTGTCATTGGTAGTGTATATGGTCAAAATTCAGCTTAGATGATAAGAAAGAAGGAAAAGAAATATTGTCAACAACCCTGGTGCTAACATCAAAGTATTATAACCATAGCTTATAGGCTGGGATCAGAATTCTAATTAACCACTGTAAATTAGAGAAATAATCAAAAAAACAGAATGGAAAAAGCAACATAAACAGAGCATAAGGAGTAGATACAATTGCATGGAATTATAGGAAGAGTTAGTAAAAGTTAGGTCACCTGAAGAACTCTAAGAAATAATTTAGATTTGATCCATATGTCAGTAGGTAATCATAAAGCTTTAAAGTCTCAAATGGGTCCTTAAATAGAATGGGAATACAACTTTTAGGAGAAGGGGTAGATTAAAAGTTGGAGATACTAGAAGACATTGATAAAGAAAATTATAATTTAGACAAAATATGACAAGTATTTGGACAAATGCACTGGATTTAATGAGATAGAGGAAAAACTGGGCTTTGGGTAATACTGTTTAGAAGAAGCATGATCTGACAATCAAGCATATGTCAAACAAAATGACAATAATGGATCAAAAAGTATTCTTTGTCCTGTGTTCTACTTTAACTCATCTTTCAGTCAATAAGAAATGTTAAAACAATATTTCAACTGAATTAGTAAATCCTGGAGTAAATAAGTAGGTTTGCGTGAGGGATCCAACAAAGCACAGAAAACAAATGGCATATGATGCTTTTCAAATCTTGAAATAAGGAAAGAGACAAGCTCACATTCAATTCTGTTACCATGAGAAAATAAAGCAAGATCTGTGGAAAGCTATGTAATACTCATATGGAATCAGTTAATCAGAAAACAAGCATGACATTTTTAACAATGAGATGATGATTTTGGTAAAAAATGTATGGCCCACTTAAAAAAAACCTAAACTAAATACTGGTCCTTTTGAAAGAAAAATAAAGATTCTGTTCATATGGCATAGTCAATTGACTACAATTCCTAGTCTTCTTTGTATGGAAAGAAGAGATGGAAAAGTATCACAACCAGAAACATTCCCAGATAGATGATTTACAAGTCAGAGAGTAACTAGCCAATGGTATGAAATGTATACTTTACATAGAACTAAGAAATAACAGAAAAGGACTGCTTAGAGAAGCAGTGAAAAATAATGAGAAAGAAAAAAAAATATTTTGAGTTAGACCACAGAGACTTTTTTATTTTACATTTATGTTCTTAGTGAATAGGATGATGTTAGCCCTTTTTAGGCACTCAAACTGTGTTTTTTGTTATTATGATTTTGATTTTCATATCTATGGTGTTTAGCAAAAAGCCTTTGACAAAGGAGATGCTTCATCAATAACTGTGTAATTCAATTTCCATATATTTCTCTTTTCTACAAAGACACCATCCATGCTATATTTTATACAAAAATCAAACAGCTAGGAAAGGAAATTTCTAAAAGGTTGAAATAAAACAAAATGATCCCAACCAATGGTCTAATTGATTGGGGTATCAAAGAAGAATACTTTAAATGTTCATGATTTTAAAAAAGGACACTACCCTCCCAAGTTAAAAAAAAAGTTTGGGGCTTGCTTTTGGCCCATGAAAAGAATATGCTCAAGATGTTTAAACAATAATGGCTCAATGGATAAAGTTCTGGGCCTAGAGTCAGGAAAACCTGAATTCAAATGCACTCTCAGACACTTATCAGCTGTGTGATCCTGGTAAAGTCATTTAATTTTCTTCTACCTCTATTTTCCTATCTGTAAAATTGCTGTAATAATAGCACCTAACTTCCAGAGTTGTGAGGATTGAATGAGATACTTGTAAAGTGCTTAACACAGTGAACAGTCCATAGCAGATGCTTAATAAATGTTCATTCTCTACCTAATGTGCTTCACACATCTTAAAATTATTTTTAATATATAAAATTTAGTTCTAAAATTATATTTTAGATCTTGACTATGTTAATAAATGTAGTTATCAATAGAAGCAATTTTATCTCATGCATTTATAAAATTTCAGTGTTAGATTAGATGATTTCAGAAGTCATCTAGTTCACCCCATAACTGAATGGGAATCTCAATCTCTAACAAAGAATCATCAAGCTTCTTTCTACTCATAAAGTTCCAATGATAGGGAATGCATCTGCTAAGGCAACGGTAAATGTAGGGTTTGAATGACTCTAATTAACAAGAATGTTTTTTTTTTTCCCCTTAGATAATAGTCATTCTGGCATGGCCTGCATTGGCTGTATTGTTGTAGGAGTGGTTGCTGAAGACCCTGAAATTCATGTTTCTTCTTAGTTTGGAAAGACAAGTTATAGCAAAGCTGAACCTAGAAGGCAATCTTTTTTCCAATACAGCTAGAGTTTTAAATGTAAAGAGGGAGATGAGAAAGGCAGTTGAACTCATTCTATTTTGTATTTGCTGCCCTGCCTGGTTTCAGCATTGAATAAGATGCTCCTGGACCAAGTAACTCCTGAAGTCTTATCTCCACCTTCTTTCCCACTCCCTTTTGTGTGTTGTGTCTTCATTTAGATTGTAAACTCCTTGAGGGCTGGAACTGGTTTTCTTTATATTGACTGTATCACCAGTACTTACCATATTGTCTGGTATATTGTGTGTATTTAATAAATCTTTATTGGACTGAATTTCATTAGTTGAAGAGAGAGTGAGATAAACTGAGAGGAAGTGGTGGAAACCTTAATTGTAGTTTTATGGTCAATTTCCATAGCTGCTCCTGGAAATTAAGGAGCTGAATTGAAAAGGATTCCCCAGTAGTGAAGAAGATAATATGCAAAAAGAAAAACCAAAAGGAGGACCAAGCTGTGGCTAAGATGGGAAAGATCAAGGAGTCTCATGAAACTCTACAGTTATGGGTCCCAGAGAAAAAGAGTTGTGCTGAAAACATCAGCTGCACTCATCTGTTCAAGAAACAAAAGAAATTCTAAGAAATGGATTTTTCTTTCAATTTCCCTTCCTCATATTTCTCTGTTAATAGACAATGGGATATGTTCTATTTGTTTCTGTATCCTACGTTCTGAAATCTGAAGTTTTGACTTATAACCACAAAAAGTCCAAGAATTAGTTAGAGAGAAAGTCAAACCTCTATTTAAACATTAGGATTTTTCCTACCTGCAAGCTTTGGACAATTGTAATTGTATTCCCAACTTTTCATTTAAAATAAATTCATAAATTGAGAGAGACAGGAAGGGGATATGAGAGAAGGGGGAAAGAAGAGAATGGGAAAAGAGAAAGGCATCAAGAAAGAGAAAAAAGGATAGAAATGCTAAGAGAAAAAGCAAAAGGGTAAAGGATCTCTTATTTGGGCCAGTTGTACCTTCTACAATTTACTCAGTCACTAGTCTTACAATTGTGTGAAAAAAGGTTTTTTGATCTCTACCTTTTGTACCAAGTTCTGCCCTTTGGCACAAAACAAAAGAAGCTTAGTTCCACATGACAATCATTCACATACTTAAACACATCTCTCATAAACATATTAAATTTTCATTTCACCAATTTAGCCCTCTCTAGCTCTTTTTTTTTTCCCCTGAGGCAACTGGGGTCAAGTGACTTACCCAGGGTCACACAGCCAGGAAATGTTAAGTGTCTGAGACCAGATTTGAACTCAGGTCCTCCTGACTTCAGGGCTGGTGCTCTATCTACTTTGCCACCTAGCTGCCCCCTCTCTAGCTCTTTCAACCAGTGGCATATTATTCAGTCCCTTCACTAATTTGGATACTTTCTTCTGCCCACTCATAATTGGTCAATGCCATTCTTAAAATATAACAGCCAGATAGGATCTGTCTGGGGCAAAATAGGGCACAGCCATCATCTGCCCCTATCTAGATACTATATTGCTATTAATAGAGCCTATAATCATAGCTAAAAGTTAGCTTTTTCAGTACACATTGTTGACTCATATTGAGGTTAAAACCTGACAGATTTTTTTACAAGTACTATTTTTAAGTTGTGACTACCTTATATAGTTGATTATTTTTATATCATAAAAGATGTTACATTTCTTCCTTTCAAGTTCATATAAGACTTTGGTCCATGATTACAGGTTGTTGTAAATTTTTTTTGAAACAACTCTATTATCCATAGTGTAGTAATCCTTCTCAAATTTGTGTCATCTATAAATTTGATAATCAAGGAATATGCATTTATTAAGCCATCCTAATAATGATAAGCATGATAGCATGGCTACATTTGAGTCATATGTAAAAATGTTAAACTGGAAATGCATAACCCTGGGATACTCCCACCCTCCAGTGTTGACATCCAGGAAGAAATGTACTAAAGCCAGCTCCTATAGACTCCCAAAATGAACTGTAAATTTTTCAGTGTGAACAGAAATCAGCAAATATTAGAAATCAGATCTTGATTTTTTTTTGGTTTTTTGATTGTCTATATTTAAGAAAGTGATGGAGAAAATGTTATTAATATAGATTAAACTCAAACATATATCATATTGAGGTGATGCAGTGAATAGAGTACCAGCACTGCAATCAAGAGGTCCTGAGCTCAGATCTGCTTGGGTACTTAACACTTTCTAGCTGTGTGACCCTGGGCAAGTCACTTAACCTCAATTGCCTTTGGGCCCAAAAAAAGTGCATCATGTGTGTATATTTTTCTAGAAAGCCAGTTTTAAACATTTAATCAGCACTCCCCTGCATCACAATATCAATTACTATATCTTGAATCTGGTTTTTCAATCTGCTCTGCCTTCAGTATAATATATAATATGTCAACAAATCCCTTTCCTATATTCAATACAATATATAATATATCAATTCTTGTTCTAATTGGGCTAAGACTATTTGTTGTTATTAAGTCATTTCTTGACAAAGATACTAGAGTGATTTGTCATTTTCTTTTCTACCTTATATAGTACATGAAGAAAGTGAGACAAACTGGGTTAAGTGGCTTGCCCTGGGTCTCACAGCTAGCAAGTGTATGAGAATGGATTTAAACTTGAGTCTTCCTGATTGATTCTAAGCCCAGTGTTCTAACCCCACTTGCTTGTTAAAAGATTGAGTACATTTATTTCAGATATTTCCATCTCTTCCACATGTCGCATGAAGAACTTTATCAAGTGCCTTGAAGAAATCCAAGTGAACTATATATTTCAGTATTACTCCAATTTAATAATCCTATCAAAAATGTAGTAAATCTTCACCTACTATGACCCATTACTAATGAACCCAAGCTGGTTCTTTTGGAGTAACTACTTCATTTTCTACCTAGATGATTTTTTTTTCTGCTATAATGTTAACAGATATATAATCTCATTAGTGTCAGTGTTCCAACAGTGGAAATTGTGACCTATCCATGATTTCTCATCTTGTACAATTCTAGCCTATTCCCTTTCATCAATCTTCCACGGATAGTTCACTCAACATTATACAAATAACAGCAGAACAAAGACAATATACACCAGAAGAATGTGAATATGAATTTACATTTGTGAATGGATGTCTGCTAAGTATTAGTAACAAGTGACAATCAACCTTAAAATGTTAGTGAAAAAGAAGATCCAGGAATTTCTGTTAAATTAGAGTGGCTGGCAACAGAAATCTAAAATACGAGTTGCATTAAGCAATAATATTTATTAATAATATTTAAAAATACTTTTGACATCCACATGAAATGAAGGGGAAAAGAACTATTAAATGCCTATGTCAGTAATTACGATAAGCCATGGAGATAGTGATAAAAGTGACACAATCTTTTTCCTCTAAGACAGCTGAGATAGCACCAACATGGAGCTATAATGTTAGATGTGTTAGCTGTTTTTACAATCACTCACCAATCAGAACATAGAATGGAATTCCAAAACTCAAGTGGGCAAACTCCTCCAAGGAAGAGAAAGGAGAAAGTTCTCTGGAAATCAACATTAGGATACAACTTTAATTGAGGAGAAGGGAGGTGATTAGTGGCTGGGAAGATGCAAGATACCTGGAGCAGATGTCATGAAACATGGGAAAGTTAAAACATACATGAAACTTCAATATGCATTTACGGACATATACTAATATAGCTAAGATGTTTAAGATGATGATAAGCAAGGAAAGCAAAGAATAAAAGGTGAACCAAGATAGGAATGTCCCAAGAAAAAGGCTACATTTACAAGAGGAAATAGAATATAATTTTTATACTGTGCCCAGAGATTAGTCAAAGCGAATGTATACTCCTGCTAGTGTTGTTAGGGTCTCATATTCAAGTCAATGTTATAGTTTTAGAATTTAATAAAGAGAAGTTCCCCTATTCTTTAAAATTCAACAAAGATTTAGACCTATAAGCATTTATACTTTGTGTTCTTTGAGAGACTAGAAAGTAAGAAACCACTCACTTATAGGTAGCACACTTGTTTGTGAAGACAAACGGGGAAGGGGTAATAAAGCATCATTCCTAGCCTCCTACCAAGCCCCAAGGGGACTTTTATATGCAAGAAATAACAGCAACTCTCCAGTGGAGAGGTAAGTTTTATAATAGTAATCTCCTGAAACAGAACTATGATGATGACTTCAGAGTAAAGCATAATTCCTCCCCCACCCCCATCCCATCTTGTAGCAATCTTTGTCATGCCAGGTTAATAAGATTTCCTGGGGAATTCATAGAAGGAGGTTATAAACTTTGAAGCTATGACTGAAATGAATTCCTATTAACAGGGCAAAGCATCTTGTTGAATTTGAACCTTGTTTAACTGCTGTCTCCTGATCAATCACTCCTGACCTCATTGGGGAATTGGACAAGGTATGGGGACCATCAAAGAAGGGACTTTGTTACCTCTTTGACTGTAGTGTGTAACAGGGGAAGGGGAAGAGCCCCTGAACAGTATTCATAATATTTGAAATTCTTGTCAAAAAATACCAATAGTTTTAGAAAAAAGAAACTTAACTTCTCATTGGTCACTATAGTGCTACAGTGAAAAAAAAAACATTGATATTGGTGCTAAAAGACCCAGTTTCTAATGCTGCCTTCCATCACTAATTATCTATATGACCCTCAATGAGTCACTCCATGGTTCTCATGTCTTTCCTCATCTATAAAAGGGCAAACACGAATGAGAGATCTGAGAGTAATTCCATTTCTCAGAATCTGATTCTTTTAGGAGTCAGAAGATCACGGCCTACCTACAATCAAGTTAGAGTCATGTCCATCCATGCTCCTGACCAGCCTCTTTACCTCTGAAGGAGATCTAATCTCCAAAAAACCTGGAAATAGATAAGCTGAAATCTATTCAGATATTACTACAGATAAGAAAAAAGGAACTAGCTGCTTTTCATTACCATTCTTGAGCTGAAAAAATAGGGTAGAAGATGGGCACCAAGACCCAGGTTTTTATTTTATCCCTGTATTTAGCCTATATGATATACAGCCATCTGGCTCATTTTAGAAATTTCTTAATTCAAGCACTAAATCAGTCATTGCCTCTTTCTCTCTAGCAAAGCCACTCTCACAATAAATTCACAATACCACTAAATTTTCCAAGCAATTAGAGGGCTTTTTTTTTCTGTTCCCCAGTCATTATTTTAATACCCATAGATTAATATTAACTATCTATTCACATTCCCATCATCTCCCCCTCAGACCAGTCTCTTATGACCACAGGGAGTCTGTATACCTATCACTTAAATAGTACCATGTAATTATGGATACCTTCCCATCTTTAATATTTACAGGATAGCTCCCTCTCCTTTAGCCTTCTAGCATCTAGTCAGACATGTAGTAGAATCAATTCTTACAGCTCAGGAAAGCTAATTGTTAAATTTTTAGTGTGTTCATTCACATCACAGAAAAAGGCAAACATTACCAATAAGGTCTTGATATATTGCTTTATTGATTGAACAGACTTAAGAAAGTGATGAATAAAATGATAATAATGTAGATTAAACTTCAAAGTGTATCATCTGTATTTTTTTCTTAAAAGTCAGTTGTTTAACATTAACTATCACCTCCCTGCCTAGTAATACACACAAATTTATTTTTTTTTAATTTTATTTTATTTGCATAACATATGTGTGGGTAATTCTTCAACAATAACCCTTACATAGCTTTCCATTACAAATTTTCCCCCCAACTTCCCCACCCCTTCCCTAGATGGCAGGATATCCACTACATGTTAATTATGTTAAAATATTGGCAAATCGAATATATGTATACATATTTCCAAACTTATCATTGTTGTGCAAGAAAAATCTTATCTACACAAAAAATATATCAGATAAAGGAAACACAATGTAAGCAAACATCAATCAAGGAGTATGAGAATGTTATGTTGTGGTCCACATTTCGCATCCCTCTCTCTCTCTGGGTGTATATGGCTTTCTTCAGTGAACAATTGGAGGTAGTTTGAAACATTTCATTGTTGAAGAGAGCCATGTCCATCAGAATTGATCATCATATAGTACTGTTGTTGCCGTGTATAATGATCTCCTGGTTCTGCTCATTTCACTCAGCATCAGTTCATGTAAGTCTCTCCAGGCCTCTCTGAAATCATCTTGCTGGTCATTTCTTACAGAACAATAATATTCCATAATGTTCATATACCATAATTTATTCAGCCATTCTCCAATTGAAGGGCATCTATTCAATTTCCAGTTTCTAGCCACTACAAAAAGGGCTGCCACAAACATTCTTGCACATGTGGGGCCTTTTCCTTTCTTTATGATTTCTTTGGGATATAAGCCCAATAGAAATGCTGCTGGGTCAAAGGGTATGCACAGTTTGATAACTTTTTGAGCATAGCTCCAAATTGTTCTCCAGAATGGCTGTATCCGTTCACAGCTCCACCAACAATGCATCAGAATACACACAAATTTAGAAACATCTCTACTCCAAATGTTCATAAGGATTATTTCTTCTGAATCTGTGTTCAAGGTCATATGGGTCTGAGCAATCACAGGCAGACTCACTGAACCTTGATCCCCACCTAGTGATGCTACTTTGTCCTCTTCGAGCACTAAGGACATCAACCAACCAGCTTAAAAACATAATTATATCATAGGACTTAGAACTTATTTAGTCAATTCCATTCATTCTAAAGATAAGTAAACTGGCTTAGAAAGGTTGTGACATAACCTAATTAAAATAATGACTGAGAAAGGCTTAAGCTAAATCTGGTCCCAGGTACAAAATCACTTCTCAGTCAATCAAAAAAATTTAATTATAATTTTCCACAAGCAAAATAATCAGTATCCAGCAATCCTTATGTTTGAGGCACTGTGTCAAGTCTGGGGATACAAAGAAAGGTGAACAAATACACTGCAAAGGTAACCATCCTTAAAAGGCTCACAGTCTTATGGTCTACCATCTCTAATACAAACATAGCTAAGAGAATAGAGAAGAATTAACAAAGTGTCAAAGTCACAGTTCTTCCTCATATTATTACACAAACTCAACATGAATTAGCCCTCTTATATACTCTGCCTAACTCTTCAGCCTGCTTCTAGCATAATATATAAAACTTTTGTACAAAGGGGTACATAAACACAGGAGGACAACCCCAAGAAAATCAGTTTTATCCAAACTGTATTGTTGTGTTCTAATAATGTCCATCTCTCATATACTTCTTTTGCTCACTCTTCTTAAAACATGTTATCTCTGCCATGGTATAATGGGACAATCTAATTAACAGCCCAGATTTCTAAGTATTTCCTGTTTTTGTTTGCTGTGAGTAAGTAGCCTCGAAGCAAAAAGGTGGGGGGTCAGCATTTATATAGCACCTAGTATTTGAACAGTCTTAGATTTTGGGAGTTAGACTTTGTCAGGGCAGATGAGCAAGAAATAGTTTCTTGCCCAAAGCAGTTATGTCAATATAGGGGACTGAAATCTCCAAGGAAAATCCTATCTGTTGCTTTTCATCCAAGAAAAGACTTTAGAAGCAAACGTTGTCAACCTTAGGGGGAGGTATGAGAGGATGGATAGGAAAGACTGAAAAAAGAATTTTACAAATATTATCTCATCTAATCCTCACAATAATTCTGTAAAGTAGGCCCTATTATGACCCATGTCAAAATACTATTAGGAGACACCTTGTTTTCCAGAGCTAATGCCCAGAAAATAAGCTGTGCTCTGAGCCTGGCATTGATAAAAATTCTTTCTGCTCCTCCTGTGGATGATCCCAGCCACAGCAAAATGCCAGAATTGTTTCACATTATGATTATATTGCTTTGACCACTACTGGGTTTCTCTGAACTCAGACAATCACCTGCTCTATCCATGAATCAAATTTGTCTCATTGTTGCTGTTACCCATCATTGTCAGGGCTACCCTTACTGAGCAGTCATTGGTATAAGTATTGCGTTCTGCCCACACTAAAGCAGGTTCCTCCACTGGCTGACACACGTGTCTAACTTCCCTTCTTGCTTACAAGTCATTTCCTTCACTTTGAAAATAAATTTCTGTTTGATTCCTAACTCTCCTGTTTCTAGCTTGTTCAGCTCTATCCCTAGGTCAGAGGCCGGTTCTATCCAGTTGATGATCTTTTAGCTTCAGCTTCTGGCACTAGGAGCTATTCTAAACTCCCATTTGTGCTTTCTGTCCACCCCTTTCTACCTCTCACTAAAGCTGATAACTTTCTGGTTACATTTAAAGTCTTTTATTGGATGAAAAATAACAGAGAGGGGTTTTCTTGGGAATTTCTGCCCTGCACACTGGCATATTTGCTTTTGGATCAGGAAACTATATTTTCTATCTGCCCTCACCAATCTGACTCTCATAACCTAATACTATTCACATGACTATTCAATTTGATGTTTTAAATCCAGTTTCATTTAATTCTGTACTTGTCCCCTCCTTCCCAATGAACTGTAATAAATTCTAATTCACCTTCTTTTTTGGCTTACCAATATTTAAAATCCAGGACCTCCTTCACCAATGTACATAGAATATAAATAAAGAAGGGCTGTTTTATCTTCCAGCAAAGATTCTGGATGCAAACAATTTTCTACATTTACATAAATCCAGCTTTGTCTACATCATCCTAGCCATAGGATAAAGTATACCACACACCTAATTCTGTTTGGTTTTTTTAATCTAGGTCCTGATCTAAACAAATTTGAATTTAAAAGGAGAAAAAAGAATAGCAATTATGTAATTTGTCCTTAATAGTCTCTAAAGAGAGAACTAGTGAGTTTGAAACTGCACCTACAATGAATGATGAGATTAAAGCACTTTATTCACAAGCAGTTGAATTGTGAAAACTGTTGGAGAAGACTGTTGTTTGGAAGCTAATAGTTTTTCTTAAATGAGTATCAAATACCTTCCTATTTGTCTCCTTTTTTACCATCAACATCTGTGAAAGAATGTGGTATATTTTGTGTTTGTTTTTTTATAAAGTGTGTTGAAGGGGGAATGATGATAGCTTAGAATGAGCCTCCGAATATTCACATACTAGCTTGCTGCTATTGACTGTAGAATTCAACCTAAGTTGAATTTTACTAGACTAGAATTTTACAAACTTCATCCTCACCATTTCTCAGTGCATTTAGAGAGGAAGTGCTTCAAAGTATGCTTAGAGCAGTATTTTGAATTGATGAATGAAATTTTGACTCCTCTGGAAATTCCCCCATAGGTAATTAAGTATTGAGACTCTTGACATTTGTCAGGCTACAAGTGGCTGTTGTCACAGGGGCCTGAAAATCTCCCATTTCCCCCTTAAAAAACTACTCCCTCCAGTTAATTCTGATAGTTTATCCTCAGACTCTTCTTGATTTTTTTTTAATCATTTCCTCTCGCAGCTTTCTTAAAACCATTGGTTTTCCTATCAAATTGCTCCTTCCTTCTATTCTGTATTGGGTGATAAACCAAGGGCATTTTCTCAAGTTTCTGAAAATTGGTAGGAATGATGGTAATAATAATAATAGCTGTTTACATTCAATACCATAAAGTAAGGGTTCTCAACCTTTACTGTGTCATGGACCTATGTGAAGAATATAGACTCCCACTCAGAATAATGCTTTGAAATGCATGAAATTAAATACATTGGATTGTAAAGAAAATATTTTATATAGTTATCATTTTGAAAAAATAAGTTTATGGACCTCAGGTTAAAAACTCCTGCTTTTAAGTGAAAAAGCACTTTGAGACATTTTCATTTGATCCTCACAAAAAAACTTGTGAGGTAAGACATACACACATTTTATGCCTATTTTAACAATAAGTAAACTGAGGCCTTGGCATCTAGATGATTCCACAATCACCATCCCCCCAAGGTCAGGAAATAGAATATGGCAGAACTAGATCTTCTGACTGAATCAATGTTCCTTCTATTCACGAGTAGTCTTTACTGCTCAGATTGCTTTTTTTTTCCAAGAAATAATGTATCTCAACGAGGTCAAGATGTGACAAGCAAATAGAAAGGAATACTATTACAACCAAGAGTTTGTCAAATTTTTGTTTCTCCTTGAATTTATTCCCTGCCAACCAAAATAATCGGTGTTATTGCATTCCAGCAAAGAATATTTCATGATGAATTGTTAAATTATTGTGGAATTCTACCTTGCAATAACAGGGATAGGAAACACTATAGTTCTACACTTAAGTGACTGCTGGTAATGTAATAGTGTATAATGTACCTTAAAAGGATTTTGCCATAATTGATTTATGTATACTGTGCCTTTTAATAACTCACAGTTAGCAGCTTCCAATTCTAACCAAGCCTTCTTCAATAAGAGCTTGCTCAAAACACTGTAAATAGTTCTCTTTTAATACCTGTGGTTAGAACAAATATTGTCTGTCATGATAACCTGATGAGCTAAGTCTGCTGTAAATGTTTCAAAGAACCATCTTGTATATTTGTTCTCCTCATAGGTCAAGTTTTTTATGTGAAACTTCCTTTTTACTCACTGTTTCTGGTTTCAGCATTGCTTTCTTTTTTTTTTAAATTAAAGCCTTTTATTTTCAAAATATATACATGGATAATTTTAAACATTCACCCTTACAAAATCTTGTGTTCTAAATTTTCCCCTCCCTTCCCCCCTTCTCCCCTTGATGGCAAGTAATCCAATATATGTTAAACATGTTCAATTCTTCTTTACATATTTTCACAAATATCAGTCTGCCTTGCTTTCAAGAGTAACTCACATTCATAGAGCATCTGCTCTATGAATTGTTTACAATGACACTGGAAAATAGCTGTAATGGAGTTACCATCCCCATTTTACAGATAAAGTAATAGAATTGGAGATAGAATAAAATGTATACTTTCAGATAGATATTAAATGCTGTTTCTTTTTTTTTTTTAACCTGAAACAATTGGGGTTAAGTGACTTGCTCAGGATCACACAGCTAGGAAGTGTTAAGTGCCTGAGGTCACATTTGAACTCAGGTCCTCCTGACTTCAGGGCTGGTACTCTAACCACTGCACCATCTAGCTGCCCTGTGAATACTCTTTCTAAGAGTAGAACGAGAGCTTCTGCTTCTAAGTTCAGAGTAGACTATATAGATGGTTATGTGGATTCCATTTCCTATCATTTTAAAGTCATCCCTCCATTAATTAAAATCATGTACCACCCTGATCTTGAGAAAGGTCCTTCTAAACTATTTATATGAATAAGCAAATTCTCTTTTTTCCCCATTTTTCAGCACAATATTTGACAAGCACAATCACTATTTTCTTCAAATTTTTTTTGTTTTGAATGAGGTAGGGTTTTGTTTTTCCATATGATAAAATTGAAATAGCAAAATTATATGATGTTAATTTTTGAGCTCTTTATCCTTTCTATAATGGATAGTTCCAAATTGCTCTTTCAGTTTTTAATGCCAACTGGTTTTCTGTAAATTAAGTCATAAACATGCTTTCTCCTATATTTCCTGTTATATTGGAATACATAAATTGGGTGACCACTTGAGCTAGTCCATGTGAAATGTACCCAGAAATGAGTCAAAAATTGCTTACTAAATGCATACTATCATCCATATGTCTCTATTGTCTCTATCAATAAATATGTACAGATCTTTATTTGGAAATTCTCCTAGACTCCCTCACCTTTTTTTTTTTTTTCCTAGCTTTAACTTACCTTACCTACACTTTTCACTGTCAAGCATTTCAAACACATTGCTTACAAGAGATATTTTCACTTTCACCCATATGGCCCAATCTTTCTTTTAACACAATGTAAGCTGATTTCTGACATCTATAGTTTTCTGAACTGTATTCTCTATCCCAAGTAATAATGTTCTAATAAAGAATTCAGCAATCCATTTCCCACTCCTTATTTTCATTGAAACTTCCTTTAGATTTTAACAATGATAATAAACTTTCCATACCTGAGGATTTTGATGCCCTTAGTTACATTGTCCTAGGTTTCCTACCTCATTTTTTTCTCTGTAGGATCCCTCTTCTTCTTTCTCTTAATTATAAACATTTCCAGGTTTCAGAAATTTCTCTTGCTACAGTCTCTTTCTTGGACAATCAGGTGGTTCAGTGAATAGAGTACTGGGCCTGGAATCAGAAGACTCATCTTCCAAGTTCAAATCTGGCCTCAGATATTTAATAGATGTGGGACTTTAGACACAATATAAATGCATACCCTATTTGCCTCAGTTTCTTCATCTGTAAAATGAATTGGAGAAGGAAATGGCAAACTACTCCAGTATCTTTGTCAAGAAAATTCCAAATGGGCTCATAAAGATTTAGACACAACTGACAAACATCTGACACTATCTCACTTAATGAACTCAACAAATTCCATTCCACTAGGTATCCCCAAAAGAGATCACCAGCATTTTTTTCCTTTTAAAGTATCTCTATTTATTCTAGTCCCAATTCTAGGTTATCTTCTTTCTCCATGAAAATTTCTCTAAACATTCCCTGTCCCTCTCTAAGTAAAAGCAATCCCTCCCCCCACAAATTTCTCATGGCACTTTACTCAAGCCTCTCCTTTGCTTTTATTTTACTCATTTATATTACAACTAATCATGTTTTTGTCTTATACTCCATTCAATCTGAAATTCTTTAAGAGCAATACTCACAAAGCATTTACTCATTTATATTACAACTAATCATGTTTTTGTCTTATACTCCATTCAATCTGAAATTCTTTAAGAGCAATACTCATAAAGCAGGTGCTATAGAATCATGCTAGACCCCAAATGAGGTACCTTTGACCTGAGAATTTGGGTTAGTATTTTCCTTAAAGGTTTCATAATGACTTCTATTCCCATGGGAGGCCCTCCCAATGGTTAACTAGAGATGGCACAATTAATTGTATCGGGCCTTGGACCCGAGTTCAAATTTAGTCTCAGAAATATTCTAGCTGTGTGATCCTAGGCAAGTCATTTAATCTTAGTTTCCTCAACTGTAATATGGGGGTCATAATACCCACTTACTTTTCAAGGCTATTGTGAGGATCCAAAGAAATAACCTCTGTAAACTCTTAGCATAGTGCCTGGAACACATTAGGAAGTCAATAAATGCTCATTCCCTTCCATTCCTATCGTGCTTGTACTGATAGGAACTTCTGTTTATGTTCAAAACTTGATGGGAACAGAAGAGTTGAGGTAGAAAATTTGTAAGATAGCCAATGTCAGACATTAAAGGAGGGGTTCAAGGGAGAAAGAGTAACAGGAGTCAAAGAAGTCTCTTTCTGAGGGGGAAAACATATAAATGGAAAACTAAATTTAAAAATTAGTAAAATGAATATCTAGAGGGAGAGCACTAACAAATAGGGAAGATCAGAACAGGAGGAGACATACGAACTAAGATTTGAAGAAAGTTAGGAAAATGAATGCAAAGCAGGAATTTCTAAATTTTTTAAAGTAATAAGAATATACAAACCACTGAGAGAGAAGAGACAGGAAAAGTAAGAACAATTCTGTCGAGTAATCCATTATTTTTAAAATAACCATTTGAATTTAAAGAATTACCTGTTAACCAGATTTTTAAAAATCCTTCGATGTTTCTTAGAATTAAATTCTTTTAGATGGATAAATGTACCAGGATAAAATACTAAAGAAGCCAACTAAAACAATGAAGTCAAATTGTATAGAGTATTTCTGTATAATAGACCTTCCACATTATGCAAAAAGAGAGATGTGCTACTTTACCATTTACATGGGAGACGTGTTTTGGTCTATAATATAATTAAATATATACTATATCTTGATTGATGTTTGCTTACATTGTGTTTCCTTTATCTGATATGTCTTTTGTGTAGATGCGATTTTTCTTGCACAACAATGATGTTTGGAAATATGTATACATATATTCGACTTGCCAAGTATTTTAACATAATTAACATGTAGTGGATATCCTGCCATCTAGGGGAGGGGTGGGGAGTTGGGGGGGAAAATCTGTAACAGAAAGCTATGTAAGGGTTAATGTTGAAGAATTACCCATACATATGTTTTGCAAATAAGATAAAATTTTAAAATATATATATATATACACATATATATGTGTATATATATACCATAAGACAATAGATAAAAAAAGCTTCTCTAATTTTCAGACAATGCCATTGCTCCTCCCAAACTTATTCACAGAAATATGAAGGTAGTATTGCCTTCATAATGGATATCTATCCATAATGGATAAGATCAAAATCAGGAAGACTTATATTCCAGACATTCCTCTCACATCTCCTAGCCAAGGAGTGCTGGGACTAGTCACTCATGCTATCAATAGTTCAGGAAACTCACTGTGACACTAACTCTCAGAACAGTTACCTAGGTACTACCCTACTACACACTAGTAAATGGTCCTCATCAGGAATATCAAGAGTTGTAATCACCAATGATTTCACAGTTTTAACTCTCTTCTCTTTCTTCATCCAAAAAAAGAAAAGAACAACAAAAAGACCTACTTCCTGCCTTCAAGAAGCTTATAGTATATTCATAAAAAAGAACTTTATAAACCAAGTCATCTCAAGAGGGAAAGAAAAAAATGGGAAGAAGGAATACTGGAGGAGGAAAGGTTAGGAAAGGTATATGGAGCAGGTGACTGGTAAACCATACTCTGAAAGAGACTGAGGATTATTTGAACTGAAAGGAGAGAAACTGATGTGAGATAGGGAATGCCCTATATGAAGAATAAGCAAGAAACCCACCAATATCATAAAACCTCATAAACTGGGACCTAAACAATTCAAAAGTTATAATTCAGACAAAGAATAGGTTGAAGTTTTTATTTAACATTTCTATGCAAAAAAGAATTTAACTTAATAATCATATAGGAATGTTCAAACATTTATTCACCATTCATCCATGACCTAGTCTATATACTAGGTATTAAGCATTCATTGTTAACTTCCTTCAGGTAGGCATTATAGGTTAGGGTATAGACAACTTGCCTCAGAGTCAAGAAGATCTGGGATCAATTACTACTTTTAAGATATTTTCAATGTGTGACCTTGAGAAAGTGACCTAATTTCTTAGTGTCTTCTGGAAAAGCAGTTGCATGAAGAAATTTATTCATTTAACCCAGACTTTGTTGTTTTTCTCTTGATATTTTCACATCATGCTGTCCCTGTTTACCCCACATTCCTTCTAAGTCTCATTCTTAGAACAGAATGATGTAAGGAAATAGAGACTTGAAGATTCAGCTGGAATTGTCTCTATCTTTTCCCTTTTCTTTAAAATAGTAATCAAACTGGGACCAGTAATCAAATAAATAAATATTGCTATTGCTGGAAAGAGTTCATCATTCAGTGGCCCTTTGGCTCCATTCACTATCCCTGTGGTTTTTCAGGCTAAAACACCTATCCCTATCTATCACTTCTATAAATGTATTGCCTCCAAATAACAGATGATAGGATAAAATATTTGGGAATCTATCTGCCAAGGAAAAGTCAGAAACTATACGAACTAAACTACAAAACACTTTCCACAGAAATAAAATCAGACCTAATCAATTGGAAAAACATTAAGTGCTCATGGGTAGGCCGAGCCAATATAATAAAAATGACAATACTACCCAAACTAATCTACTTATTTAGTGCCATACCAATCAAACTCCCAAGAAATTATTTTACAGATCTAGAAAAAATAGTAGCAAAGTTCATTTGGAAGAAAAAAAGGTCAAGGATCTCAAGGGGATTAATTAAAAAAAAGGCAGATGAAGGTGGCCTTGCTGTACCAGATCTAAAACTATATTATAAAGCAGCGGTCATCAAAACCGTTTGGTACTGGCTAAGAAATAGAGCAGTCGATCAGTGGCACAGGATAGGTTATCAGGACAATCTAGGCAATAACCTTAACAATCTAGTGTTTGATAAACCCAAAGACCCCAGCTTTTGGGATAAATACTCACTATTCGGCAAAAACTGCTGGGAAAATTGGAAACTAGTGTGGAAGAAATTAGGGCTCGACCCATACCTAACACCACATACCAAGATAAGATCTAAATGGGTTCATGATCTAGATATAAAGAGGGACTTTGTAAGCAAGTTAGAGGAACGTAATATAGTTTATCTCTCAGACCTGTGGAGATGGGATAAATTTATGTCCAAAGAAGATCTGGAACTCCTAATTGAACACCAGATGGATAATTTTGATTATATTAAGTTAAAAAGTTTCTGTACAAATAAAACTAATGCAGACAAGATTAGGAGGAAAGCATCAAATTGGGAAATCATCTTTACATTTAATGGTTCTGATAAAGGCCTCATTTCTAAAATATATAGGGAATTGTCTCATATATATATAATTCAAGCCACTCTTCAATAGATAAGTGGTCAAAGGATATGAACAGACAATTTGCAGAAGATGAAATTAAAACCATCTCTAATCATATGAAAAGTTGCTCCAAATCACTATTGATCAGAGAAATGCAAATTAGGACAACTCTGAGGTACCACTAACCACCTGTCAGATTGGCTAAAATGACAGGAAAAGATAACGCTGAATGCTGGAGGGGATGTGGGAAAGCTGGGACTCTAATACAGTGTTGGTGGAACTGTGAACGGATCCAACCATTCTGGAGAGCAATTTGGAACTATGCTCAAAAAGTTATCAAACTGTACATACCCTTTGACCCAGCAGTGTTTCTACTGGGTCTATATCCCAAAGAGATCTTAGAGGAGGAAAAGGGACCCACATGTGCAAGAATGTTTGTGGCAGTCCTTTTTGTAGTGGCTAGAAACTGGAAACTGAAGGGATGCCCATCAATTGGAGAGTGGCTGAATAAATTATGGTATATGAATGTTATGGAATATTATTGCTCTGTAAGGAAGAACCAGCAGGACGATTTCAGAGAGGCCTGGAGAGACTTGCATGAACTGATGCTGAGTGAAATGAGCAGAACCAGGAGATCATCATACACAGCAACAACAGTATTACATGATGATCAATTCTGATGGACATGGCTCTCTGCAACAAAGAATTGTCTCAAACCAGTTCCAATTGTTCACTGAAGAAGACCATATACACTCAGAGAGAGGGATATGAAATATGGACCACAACATAACATTTTCATGCTCTCTATTGATGTTTGCTTGCTTTGTGTTGCCTTTCTCTGATTTTCTTTTTTTTTTCTTGTAGATAGGATTTTTCTTGCACAACTTGTCAAGTATTTCAATATTATTGACATGTAATGGACTTCCTGCCATCTAGGGGAGGGGAGGGGACTAGGGGTAAAAGTTGTAATGGAGAGCTTTGTAAACATCAATGCTGGGGAACTACCCATACATATGTTATACAAATAAAAAGCTTTAATAAAAAATAAATAAAAATTTAAAAATATATACATATTTATAAATGTATTGCCTGCCTTTATTAGAGTGTGATTTCTTCCAGAAACATGATCTTAATCTCAAGTACCTTATAGCCACTACTATCACCCATACACACACACATATACATACACACACACACACACACAGATTTCAAAACATATTACATTCACAAGGGAGATACAAAGCACTCTG
Organism: Myrmecobius fasciatus; assembly: GCA_023553655.1. Taxonomy (NCBI): domain Eukaryota; kingdom Metazoa; phylum Chordata; class Mammalia; order Dasyuromorphia; family Myrmecobiidae; genus Myrmecobius; species Myrmecobius fasciatus. The sequence continues at coordinate 65,073 of JAJPUD010007955.1, read as the reverse complement.
GGAAATCAGGGAGAAGATAATTTAAATCCTAAGCCTCAGGATGTTATTTGTAAAAAACAAACAAACAAATAAAAAAAAGGCCAAAAACAAAAAACAACTAAATGGTATCCAAGGTCCCTCCCCACTCCAAGGCTATGTTCTGATGATCAGGCTCTGTCACATACTACCTCAATCATCTTGAGCAAACCTGAGCTTCAGCATCCTTATGTGAAAAAATATGCAGGTGCTTCAGATGAATAGGAGCATTCACATAAAGACAAGAAGTGTTATACATGAAAGATAGAAAATTGTATTTTTTTTTAAGTTGGTTTCAGGGTCAGATTCCAGTCCTGCCCATATTGTCAGTGTGATGCTGGTCAAGTTATTCAGTCTTCTGGTGTCTGAAGCAAATCTAAAACACTATAAATTGCAGAGAAAATGCAGTCTGAATTGATAGAGGGAGTTTCTTGCTGGGAACTTTCTACAGTAAAAAAACAAAAGATCAAATCAAATAATAGTGATAGTAATGATAAATATCAGTCCAAGTTAAGATAATTTTACTACAAAATGAATATGTATATGTCGGATACTTGTATTCTTGAGTTTGTGCACTTTTTGGTCAGAAAAAAACTCTGTAGCACTATGAAGATAATGTAATTCCATCTCCACTCCAAAAAAAATATGACCTTTCTTCTGTTTTACTAACTCCATGTGCAAAACTATTTCAGGGTGGGGGAGAAAGTAGCAAAAATATAATATAAGGGGATCCAAATGATAAGTCAGATCTAGGTCTACAAGACCTTCGTGTAAAAACAAAAAGAGGGACAGAAGAATAAAAAAGGTACTGGATTTCTTTTACTCTTTTGTTTTGTCTATTTTAAAGAAATAGGAAAAGATAGAGATAGTTCCAGCTGAATCTTGAAATCTTTATTCCCTTACATCATGGAATTTTCCAAGAAAATTTTAAACATAAGAAGCATGACCCCTGCTATTCTATGAAGCCTACTGGAGTATATCAAGAATCTGTTGCCAGAATGATGGCTATACAAGTTAGGACTATCTGCATGATGCTTTAATTAACTCTCTTGATTTTTCCAAAACACTATGGCAATATTTCATTCTTGGACCAATGCCTTCCTTTTTCTTTTTCTACTAACAATTATTTCCCCCCATGCTCTAAATGTGCTCTTCTCCTTAGTATAAGTGAAGATATTCTGAAAACATTCACCTCTCATGCTCTACATCTTACAATATATTTCTATATTATTTCTTTCATTCAATTACTCAAGGCAAAAGTAGGTTCATAGTTCATGTAAAGCCCTAATTGGGTTCTAAAACAGCAGTCTTTTCTTCAAAGAGAATAACATTGCTAATAGTCAACTGGGTAAGTTAAACTAATAAATCATCATCAAGCAAGAAATATTTCTTATGGAAATTGCTTTAAGCTCCCATGACTTTCAAATCCTGTAGCTTGCATTTATAATATAGTGCAATACATTTATGTCAGTCCATAAATATTCATAAATTGTTAGTGTGAGCTTATAAATGTACTTGCAGATGTAAATGAACTTTATTATTACAGCTTATGGAGAAACCCCACCATTTTTTATGTCAGAAGTGTGGCCTTTAGCAGAGTGGACAGCTTTAGCTAAGATGCCAGTTATTCCTGGCCAAGAACTTGCATACGATTGTTAGAAAAAAAAAAATCACCCTTGCTTTCCTTTCTGTGGTGTTTTTCTTGATGTTTCTCTACTTCTTCTTACTTGAAAATTTTATTTTCAGAATTAAGTTCTTCTACTTAGCCCCTAGATCTGTTACCATTATGAAATTCTGGTCTTGACTTCTCTCATATATGTTCCCTTCTCTTCACTCATACAACCAAATAGACTCTAATTACTTCACTCCCCTGCTACAACAATCACCTTTTAATTGATCTCTGAACTTCAAACTTCTCCCCACTCCAATCCATTCTCCATTCAACTATAGAATTGTCTTCCTAAAACACACTCAATAAACTTCAATATTTTCTTGTCACTTCCAGGATGATATTTAAGAGGTTCTGTTGAACATTTAAAACCTTTAATAACTATGCTTCTTCCATGCATTCCAGTTTTGTACCTTTCTCCTTTCCAATTCAGGTACTTTGGCCCACATTGCTTTTCATAAGCTATCTTGCAAGCTTTCTCTCCTCAGCTCCATATCATGGCTTCCAGGACATTTTCCAAGATTCAGATCAAATCTCACTTTCTCTAAGAGACCAGATCATTCCCTCTCATTGCTTTTCCTCTGAAATCACATCCCATTTGCACATGTGTCTCAGAAATGAAAATTATTTGCATGTTATCTCTCCCTATTAGAATGTGAATTCTGAGGTCAAGAAGCATATTTTTGTCTTTTTTTTTTTGTATTCCCCATTCTCCACAATTATCAAGTAGCACTTTATCTGCTCAGTCACAGGTAATAGCCCCTTGATTCCTCCAACAAACTTCCACCTCTTTACTACAATCTAACACCTTTAAATACTTCTTTAGAAATTCTAGCACAATCAAGCATGTCCCTGTCAGCTGCTCAGATGGTGATGAAAAGCAAAAGAAGCTTCACAGAACTATAAACAGTAGGAATTGCAAGCCATTCCAGCTCCTCAATCCAAGAGGTCTTAATCTCCTGACATTATATCATGCTAATATTTTTGACCAAAGAGTTTTGTGTCAATTTCCTTCCCACCACTACAAAGAGATAAAGCCTTTATTTTCACAACAGGTGAGCTGAGCAGCTCTTACAAACACTAAATAAGGAATTACACTGGGGATCCAGTTTGTAGAAACCTGAGTGTGTGATTAATCATGAATTCTGCAATCAAAGCTGAAAACAGAAAGCATTTTGACTAGAGAAATTGGATGACTCAAACCAGGTTGAGAAGTTGAGAGGATAGACTAGCTAACATTTGGAGATTAAAAATTGAGTAAACTTCATAGGAAGAAATGTGGGCAGAGGTTTGGGGGCCAAAAGTAAGAAATACTGAGACAGTATAATATAGAAGAAAACATGAAATGGTCAGATCTTGCTCTGACTTCTTTGTCTTGAGGAAAGGCTACAAGGGGAACAGCCAGGGCCTGGTATCTTCCATCTTCCTCAAAGTGACTTCCTCCTGAACCAGAGGTCCTGCTATATTGATTGAACTCTGGAATCAGGTGAAAAGAAGAGCTGAATCTCTTTCTTTTGTCTTGGAGTTCATGATTGCTACCCCTAGCTTTTAATTTCAGCTAAAGCAATCTAGATTCTGCTCCAATCCCTTATAGTTTTTGTGTGTGTCTCAAGTGTGCTTCTTATAAACAAAATATTGCTGAATATTTTGAATATTTGAACTATTCTGTTCATCCTGTTCACATTCAATTATGATTAATAACTGTTTCACTCCATCCTATTTTATTTTGCCTATCCTTCTCTCTCTTTATCTTGTCCCTTCTCTAAAGTCTGTCTTATTTCTGATAAGAATCATCCCTTATCTACCCTCACTTTTATCACCCTACATCTTTTTCTTATCCCCTTCCCCTACTACTTTCTTATTGAGTAAAATAGATTTCTATATCCAATTACATGTATATATATATATATATATATACATATAATAAGCTTTTGACACTTGTATTTCAAAGTCAAATTTTCTAATCAGTTCTGGTCATTTCATCAGGAATGCTTGAAATCTCTCTATTTCTTTAAATATTTTTTTCTCTTAAAGGATTATAATTAGTTTCATTGTGTACATTATACTCAATTGTTTTCCCAAGTCTTTTGTGTTCTGGAATACCATATTCCACATCTTCTACTCATGTAATATGATAGCTGCTGAAACTTGTATGCTCTTGACTATTGTTTCATGAAATTTGATTGATTTTTTTTCTGGATATTTGTAGTATTTTCTCTTTGACTCAGGAGCTCTGGAATTTGGCTATACTATTCCTAGGAGTTTTCATTTCATAGTGTCCTTCAATTGGTAATGAATGGACTCTCCATTTTTATTTTACCCCTTGCTTCTAGGATATCATGGAAGTTTTCCTTGTAATTTCTTGAACTATAATTTTAGACTCTTTGTTTCATCAGTAGTTCAATAATTATTCAATTATTTCTCTTTTATCTATTTCTAGGTCAGTTGTTCTTTTCCAGTGAGGTTTCACATTTTCTTCTACTTCTGTATTCTTTTGGCTTTATTGTATTTTTTAATATCTCATGGAGTTATTATCTTCCACTTACCTAATACTAACTTTTAAAGAATAATTTTATTCTGTGAGCTTTTGTACCTCTTTTTTCTATTTGACCAATTCTATTTTTAAGTTCTTTTGTTCAATTTTTTGCACTTTTTTTACCAAAATGTCTTTTAATAATTGTTTTCCCTTGCTCTCATTTATTTATCTAATTTTTCCTCTACTACTCATATTTGATTTTGAAAATAATTTCTTAGCTCATCTTGACTTCATTATTTTCTTCTGAAGTTGTATTTTGATTTTCCCTGTCATCATAGAATCTATGATAAGGTTCTTTCTCATTGTTTCATCCTTTTTCTCAAGCCACTTTTTTGACTTTGAATTTATATTAAAGTTGGGTTCTGTTCATAGCATGAGTGAGCAGGGTAAGGAGGTGGGAAGGTCACTGTCCCAAAATTCATACTTTTTGCTCTGCTGTTTTTAGGGCTAGTTCAGTGCTTCCAAAATGCTGTGATCTGGAAAGAAATGTCATTGCTCTTTTGATGTGAATTCTGGTACTTACCCAAGAAGGACCCCTGTTCCTTTGGGATTGCAATTGATATTATTTCTCAGGGATTTGCCTCCAATGGGACTGAAAGTGATACTGTTCCTCAGAGCCCCTGAGCCCTCTTGGCCAATAATGATTCTCTTTACCCATGAACTGTGACCCCTAAGTGGATATAGGCAATGGAGTTGCCAAATACTTTCTAGTCTTACATATAATGTCAGCATAGGGGTCACCTTCCTGTCTCTCACTCGAGAACCCCTGAAAATGCTGCTGCTTCTGTTATCACCACCCACTCCCACCATTGCATCTACATGGGTTCTGGGCTAGCCTTCATTCTTGTATCTCAGATCTCTCCTTCCTATTTCTTAACTCCACTTTGTAATTTATTTTCAATCTATCCCTGCTTAGAGGATGCTTTTCTATTATCTACAAGCATGTCCATGTCTCCTTCATTTTTTAAAAACCATCACTTGATCCTCCCTCTTCACTAACTATTGTCCTGTATCTCTTTTGCCCTTTGTGGCTAAACTTCTTGAAAAGGCCATCTACAATATGTGAGTCTATTTTTTTCTACTCTCATCTTTTCTTAATCCCTTACAACCTGTCTTCTGACCTCATCATTTTATTGAATTTGCTCTCTCCAAAGTTACCAATTTTTTCTTAACTTCTAAATCTAATGACCTTTTCTTCAGTCCTCATTCTCCTTGACCTTTCTGCAGTCTTTGATACTGCTCTTTAGCTTTTCAGGCTTCCTTATTAGTCTCCTTTGCTGGATTCTTGTCCAGATCAAACTCTCTGAACATAGGTGTCCCACAGAGTTCTGTCCAGGTCCCTCTTCTCTTCTTTCTCTATATTACTTCACATGGTGTTTAATATGCCTAAAACAAAATTCATTTTCTTTCCCCTTAATCCTTTCCCCCCCCCTCATACTTTCCCTATTACTATAGAGGACAATACCTCTTTTACTGTATTATAGTATATATATAGGGCAATACAACCAGTCCCTTAGGTTTATAACCTAGGCCATTCTTGGTTCCTCATTATCCCCCTCCATATCCAAATTGTTTCCAAGGCTATCATTTTCAACTTTGCAACATTTCTTGAAAGTAGCCCCTTCTCTCCTCAGACATGGCCACCACTGCAGTACAGAACCTTATCACTTTACATATTGATTACTACAGTAATCTTGTGATGGATCTATATGGCCCCAATTTTTTCTACTCTAATTTATATCCTATTCAGTCACAAAAGTGATTTTACTAAATTGTAAGTTTGACCATGTCACCCCACTATCCCCATTTAATAAACTCCGTCACCTCTAGCATCAAATATAAAATAATCTGCTTGACATTAAAAGTATTTCATAACTCAGGCTTCTCCTACCTATCCAGGCTTCTACTTTATCTACCATGTGCACTTCAGTTTAGGGAAACTAGCTTCTTAGATACATGAGCAAGATTATATATCACTCAGTTCTGGGCACTATCTCCGATAAACCCAAGGGAATTTTCTCCCTTGATCTGATTTTTCTTATGCAAAATGATAAATATGGAAATATATTTAGAAGAATTGCATGTTTACACTATATTGGATTACTTATTGTCTAGGTGAAGGAAGAAAGGAGGAAGGAGGGAAAAATTTGGAACACAAGGTTTCATAAGGGTGAATGATGAAAACTATCTTTGCATGTGTTTTAAAAAATAAAAAGCTCTCATAAAAATAAATAAAGATTGAGTCTTTTTTTGTCCAGGATAGAAATTCATGGTCTACGCATGACCTAGTACCACTTTGATCAACAAGGGAGCTTTGACTTGCTCTGTTTCTGAGTGAGGGTAGTTCACTCTCTGAAAGTAACCAGGTAGCCCCTATGTATTTCTGGGGAGCTGTCATATTAATGACAAGAAATGCAGATACCTAATAAGCTTAGCCACTGACAGAAGTGGCTTTGAAAAGTATCACTCAAAGTATCACTGAGCCTCAGCCTCCCCAGTAACTGAGATTCCAGAATAACCTCACTACAACCTGCTCCACTTCTCTGAAGTCTTCAAGGAGTGTATGCTGTTCTTTGCATAAAAGTGGGGCTAATGGGATCATATGATTGAAACTAGAGGAGACAGTTATTAGTTATCAGACTTTTGTCAAGTCACTTAACCCATCTGAACCTCATTTTTCTCAAAATAATACAGATGTTAAACTAAATAATATCTAAGTCTCTTCTAACTGTAAATCTATACTCCCAAAATAAACAGCCCTAAGACATTGTTAGTTCAGTCATCTAAGGGGAATTAAGAAGCAATTTTTTTTTATTTCAATGGAAAAAATCAAACTGGTTATCTGACATTATGTAGGTCAATGAAAGTCTCCGCTTGCCTGAATGCTTAACTCTCCATCCAGCTGTACTGGTATTGGGAAGATAGGACTTTATTCAGTGCTTTTTATGCCATATTTTTTATAAAACCGCATTTCCCAATTGGAGTCAAAACATTTTTTCTTTTCCTTTAATTCTTTACCATCAATCAGCTTTTTAATTTTAAGGGGTTTTTTGTAGCTAAATAGCAAATTATTTGTTATACAAAACCCAAATCAAATTCTTTAATCATCTTTTTTTTTCTGATACTGTTTATTTCTTTCTGCTTTACAAATGCTGGATTTAGGCAATCCATATACACAACAGAATGGGAGAAATGATCTTGTCAGTCTGTCCTTTCCTCTCTTTGGGACAAAGATATTATATTCCATATTTCTGAAGGAAGGGAGTAATGGGATTAGGCCAACACTGAGAACAAGAGGATGTAAGACCAAAGAAAAAAATATACAGCTCTTCTAAAGCATTGTCATCTAGTACTGGGAATTGTAATCCATTTGTGCTAAACACTTTCACTATGCTCATTATGCAAAAAATCATCAAAGCTTAGTATTTTGTGACTGTGTCTCTGCCTGCTGGGAACTATAATTAAAGAGCATTTGAACAAATGCAATTTTATTTGGTATTAAGCAACCAAAAGTGCAGTCAACCTTACAGATAAGACATCATTTTAGGATTACAATACAAGGCAAGCAGAAGTTAAATTGAGCTTATTAGGTCCTTTGTATATTTGCCAGGTCCACTATTCTTAATATAAGAATCCCTAACTGCTCTGTAAAATTGTCCTGTTGGTCATAAAAAATCCAACATCTCATCAATGTGAATATTGGGAAGAGCACAAATATCATAGGTGTAATTATTTCCTGAATGTCCTAGACACAGTTGGGGTTCCCTGAGATTAAGAGTATTCCCGATGATGGATTAAGAAGTCATTCATTTTTGTATTCCTATTCCCTATTCAGTCAGTCACTCAACAAGCCTCTAATAAGTCAATCATTTCATAAGCATTTATTAATTGCTTAATTATGTGCCAGGTACCAAATTATCCCCCCTCCATCTCCCCCATGAAGACAAAAATTATCCTCGTCCTTGAGAGGAACTCACACAATAATGGGGTAGGAAATCATGAAGATAACTAAGTCCATGCAAGACATCTTATATAGAGTGGCTAGAAGAGAATCTCAGAAGAAATATAACAACAGTAAGGGTGACAAGGAAAGTCCTCCTGTAGAAGAGAGGTAGGATCTTAACTCAATTTTGAAGGAAACTAAGGTAGAAGCCTAAAGGGAAAGCATTCCAGACATAAAGGGTAGCCAGTACAAAGACAAAGACAGAGGAACTGGAGTCATGTAGTCAGCGCTGAGTAAGTGCATCTGGAAGGAAGGAAGGAAGGAAGGAAGGAAGGAAGGAAGGAAGGAAGG